>PVJL010007177.1:0-81633 GCA_004026885.1 Lyroderma lyra
ACTGAAAGCAAAGAAAAAAAGAAATGAACAAACAAATAACCCATGGACACAATCGATAGTTTAATGTTTATTTGGGGACGAGTGGGTTAGGGAGGGGAGAAAGGGGAGGGGGTGGGAGAGGAGGGGGGAAGCTAAATATAAGGTGATGGAAAGAGAAGTCACATTAGGTGGTGAACTTATTATACATCAAGTTGACAATACACTGTAGAATTGCATGCCTGAAACCTATGTAATCCTTGCTAACAGATGTCACCCCAATAAGTCTAACAATAAAAATGAATTAAAAAAAAACAAATTCAAATTCTCTTGCTTTTTGGGGGACAGTGGTGGGTGTTCCTGATAGAGAATAGGTCTATGTAGTACTTGAACACCAAGACTCTAATATATAAATAAGTAGTTATTAAAAAAATACTGCAAAAATGAAAGAAAAAAATTAGAACCTCTGGAGTAACCCTTAAAGTAATACTGTAGATACAACTTAATGAATGCATCCATTACATTGTGAATCCCTGCATGCTTATATCAAGTTAATGAATCACTTAAATGAATACAATTTAAGACGAGAAATTTCCTTAATAATAAACAGTACAATTCCTGAATAAAATTTATGAACAGTATTTATGGTTATTTATTCAAACCTCTACTAGTGGGTATGTTTTATGAATTTTGCAGTATGAAGGAAACATAAGCTCAATGAAGCAGTGATCTCTATACCAGTCACAGATAATAAAATACTTTATAGTAAGTAGTCATTTGTATTACATTTAAGTTGTTCTTCATTAAGTACCTGTGCCATATATTAATACTTTTAATATTTGCCTCCACTCTTATGGCATGTAAGTATAATTATTACAGCATTTTACTGAAGTGTTCAGCATGTTTTTGCATCTTCTAAACTGGTGAAAATGCATTGTGATAGCATGCAATATTAATATAAAATGTCATAAAAATAGCTCACATAATACAACTTTCACATTAGAGGATTTAAACACCCCGATCTTGCTGTTGCAACTTTTCTTAGTTGTGCACATAAGTAGAAAGATGAGGTACTAAGTGTTCTGTCTCTTTTGAAAATGGCCCTTCTCTGTAGGAATCAGAATAATACTGCTTGGCAAAACAATATTTGTAGTTTCAAAGAACAAAATACTAATCTCAGTCAAATCTAACTTTATTGCTATATAGCTACAGAGATTTAAAAAAATATTTTCCTTATAAATAATAAAATGAGAAGTTGATGAGCTGTCTGGTACACAGAGCTATCCATTTTCCTTTCAATTTTATATAATGTATTGAAACCTAAAAAAAAAAAAAAAAAAAAAAAAAAAAAAAAAAAAAAAAAAAAAAAAAAAAAAAAAAAAAAAAAAAAAAAAAAAAAAAAAAAGGAAATTATAGAAACTTATTGTTGGAAAATACAGACAGAATTGAGTCCATAGTAATAATTTTGAAGTTAGAACTCAACTTTATCTTTTTAATTTTAAGAGCTTTTAAGAGAGGAAACTTGTAATCATTTGGCCAAAGTGCCTATGTAGGAATTTTGTCCATGAGGTGCTCTAGCTGATCTAGCAAGCAAAATGTAAAACAGTACAGTACGGGTTCTTAGCACTAGCTATAAAAATATAAATCATACAGTTCAAAAGAGCTGTGTTATTCCTAGCTGTCTTGAAAGCAAATTTTTTACTTGGGGTCTATAAATTATTAACTGGGAGTCATTTATTAACTTATTTCTTCGTGTCATGTCCTAGACAACTATGTCTTCAAATCTTTACTAAATGGAAGAAGTGAACATGACATCATTTAGCTGCCCTACTGAGAATTAGAGGGGAGAGAAAACAATTTACTAGCTCTGCTTTATTTCTTCCTATGACTAATTTATTTCTGCAAGTAGCTGGGGATCAGTGGACCCATGTTACATGATTGTTAAGACAGGAGACATACTACAACCAGTCTCTTCGAAACATCAGACTCTCCTTGCAGGATAGGATGTAAGAGACATGGCCAACACCAGCTCTGCTAGGTACTCTGTTTTCAGATGAAAAGATGGCACTACCACCTGTGTTACACAGAAAAAAGTATGGACATAAAGATGAGCAAAGGATTTAAAAGAATCAGCATGAAAAATGTTTGCTCTGCCACTTATTTGTATTTTCTATCCATAAAACAGAGATAGTAAAACATGTGAAATAAATATGATGATTATAAATACATACATAATAACTATGTAAACCATCAGAAACCTAGAAACATTCAAGTAATGGTAGTTTCTCTATTATCAGAAAGGTATGAGTATATTTAATATTTCCACACTAACATAGAAATAAATTTTAAAAAACACACTAAACACATGAATTAAAATACAAGGAGTAGCAAAAGTATGTGACCCTTAAGAAATGAAACAAACAGAAAACTATACTTCTTTGATTTACATTTTTATAAAACATCCTTATCATCATAAACTTTTCATTCCTTATACTTAAATCTCATGATTAGACTAAAAGCAGCATGATGTTTGATTCTAGAAAGACTTGGATTGAAACTCAAGCATTTTTATTCTGGAAATTTGGGTAAACTGTCCAAATTATGATTTTTTCCCACCTCTAAAATGGTATTTCAGGTTGTCTGTAAGGATTACATATAATAGCCTGCAGTCCTGCTGGGTACAAAGTAAGCATCACCAAATATAAAGATAATCTACTCTCCCTATTTTACTATAATAAAGTTAAGACCACTCTTCTTGGAGATAGGTCTTTGCCTGCCTCATGGTGGGCTTTTCCTCTGCCTTCCAGTGTCTCCTCCCTCCTCGGTCATACTCATCTGTACTTTGTACTCCTCACTTGTCCAAGTGACTCTATCTACTATTCTCAGTTGTCAACCACGTATACTCTTAACGGCTCCCATGTTCAGATCTCTTACACAGACGGCTCCAAAGTACTTAAGAATTGGTCAAATTCATACTCTATTTTGCTTAAATTATTCATTTTTACTATAATATTGGTCACTCCACAATGATTCCCTATAAAACTTTTTTGGTGGTCCAAAATCCACGTTTCCTATTTTCTCATATCCCACATGTTTTCAGTCGCTGGGTAGTCCATTTTACATAATAAATAATCCAAGCTGTTTCTATTTCTCTGCCTGTTACTCCCACTTGAGCCTTCACTATCCATTACCTGAAATACATGATTTGGGTGCATACCCTTAACACTTTTGCCTGCAATCTTCCATAAGTATATACTTTACATAGCTATCAGACTGAACAAAATATCATGAGATCTGACTATATAACTGTCCTTAAAATTCTAAAATGGATTTCCATCAAATCCCAATGAAAAATTCCCTGTACCTTTCCATGACAATTAAGGTTTTCAATGACCCATGCTGCTGCTTCTGTCCATGTTCATTCTCTACTCGTTCTACCTGTCCATGTTCATTTGTAAAACTCACTGTTTTGCAGTTCTATTTTAGCCGTAGCCAACTGCATTCTATTCTATGTGTCTTCACTGATGTTCTATCTTCCTGAAATTATTTCCTATCCCTGTTTCAATTGATTAATTTCTACTTATCTTCTGTGACTCTATTAGCTAATAGATGTATCATATCACATACTTTGAACAAAAATGCCTGATACTGTGCTAAAGAAAAAAAGAGAGAGGCATTAAAATCTATGTATCATGTCTTATATTTTATTACATTACATTCATACTCGGGTCATAAGATAATACTAGTTGAAATAATTTATTGGTACTTTATATATACATGTCCGGATCAGCACTTTATATGTATTATATCATTTAACCTCTAAACAGATTATGATAGAATTATGAGTGTTACCCACTGAAAGCCATCCTTGGCATGACTCTTTGATAGAAGAAAGCTCTTTGTCAATAATGCTTCTTCAGAGTGTAAAATTGAGATTTATAGGGTTGATGTCACTTGTAGGACAGCACACAGCTAAGTGGTGTATCTGGGACTTGAATACAAATGTCTCTGAATTCTATAACTTTATAATATTGTATTATCTTGTCTTAATGGAATAACTGTGTTAATATTATATATTTATCCATCTATATGTTTATTCATCCATCCATTCTTCTTTCTATATGTCAATTTATGATCAGTTTTTCCCGATGACTGTTTAAATACTAGCTTGATATGTACAAAATGGATACTAGACAACAACCTTTTGGTAAACATACCAACAGTGATTTCTTTTCTCCCAGCACTCAAATTCAAATGATCATAAAAGCACAGAAACATTGATGCATTATTTTAAATGCAGTAGAAACTATGACTAATAGTCCATCATGTGGCAAAACAGTCATAAAATCAGTATGACCCTATCCGTATTTAAGGTCTTTCATCTTCACACAAAAAGTTATCACTCTTGTGTTCTAATGTATACGTGTCCCCCTTATGGTATCCTGGATAGTGAGGTATGGAATCATGATTTATGGAAGATAAATAATTTTAGGCTTGTCAGGAATCTTGTGACAATAATAATGGAAGCAGGGGACAAAACCACAATGGGGGATTGTGTAGGGAGAATCGCTGAGGCCTGCGTGGATGAGGCACATCCTAGCACCAGGGCAGTGACTGGCCTCTGGAATAAGAGGCTTACTGGCATCCTGAAGCTGAAGAGCATCTAGTTATGGCTGCTTTTTCCCCAACAGGGGTCTTTCTGCACCTAAGCCTTTCAGGAGGTAGGGGAGAAAATTCTTGGAGTCACAGGAATGTGACTGAATTTCGTTTTAAATAAAAGTTCTATGAAAAGAAAAGGTGGCTACATTTACCTCCAGACAATAAGTTTTATATCTACTCACAGAATGGGGTTTGTGACTTTAGCTGCTATACAAAAATGAAAGCTACACTTTTGCAAATCTGAGTTTGTGATCTGAAATTTGGATCTATCACACAGGAAGATAACTTCTGCCGTCCTGATTGTGCACTGCCTCCACCCGCTCAGTGTTTTAGGGGCTGCCATAGCATTTCAAGCCCTCATGAGTCTGAAGTTCTCTCTTCCCAGGCACGTGGAATAATGACACTTCCCTGCTTCCTTAAAGTGAGGTGTGGCCATTAGTCTATCTGGCCATTCAAGTGTGAGTAGAGTCATATGAATCCCTTTCAGACAGATACATTTAATTACCAAGCCAAGATGTTCCTGTGTTTTCCTCTCCTACCCAGTGGCTGTACTAGAACTAAGAGTTATATTAAAGGTGCAATTCTAAGCCTTCACACAAATAAAAGCATTCCCAAGAGTTGTTTAAATCTGCAATGGACTTCATGTGGGTAGGACATCAATCGTGGTTGCTTTAAGCTCCTAGGGGTGTAGGATACTATAACTTAAGTTAACTTATCCATAGGCCAAAACTTACCTGTAAAAGCTGCTTTTTTAAACCACCAGAGCTCTTTCCAATATCATTCCAAATTAGACAGTGTACCCTCTGAAGCCAATTAGACACTATTTGTTTCAGAATTAAAGCAAGTGTGGGTACAAAGTGGGTGGGTGATCGTCTTTGCTGTCACAGTATTAAGGGCATAGAAGAAAAGTGAGGCACTGAAGGGCAATTTGATCATCAAATGCTGCATGCTATGGCCCCTCACTGGCTCATTACTAAAAGGGAGTAATTCACAGACTGCTTCAGATGACCCGAGATAATATGATCCTCTGCTCAGTTACTCAAACAGGGTTTTCTAAGCATGCATCCCTCCTCAGTATTGCATAATAAACCATAACAAGGAATTAATAGTAATTATTTATCATAGGAGAATTTGGCCAGAACCAAAATACTGTCCATTTAATATATAAAAGAGTTTAACAAAAATAATAATATGCCATTTATATGTTTATAGGAAAGAGCTAGATTCATAGCTTAATTTAAAAAAAAAAAAAAAAGGAATGGCAAAGCAAAATGAGTAAATGCAATGGAGAGGATTTCCAAGCAAGAGTCTGACATACAAAAAATAATTATTAAGTGCCTTTTAATGTCCCAGACACTGAAATAGGTGCTGGAGATGCAGAAACAGCAGATCTCTTTTATCTCAGAAATTTTGGGCGGTGGTGAAAAAGGTGGTAGACTGTTTTATCTGGGAGAAGGAAGGAGACAAGACATAAACTTTAAAGGGAAATATGTGAAACATATGATTATCGACAATATTTACTACAGAGAAGAAACAAAACTGGTAATATGGGGATGATCAGGGAAGGGCTGGGGTTGTTAGTGATTTAGACTGAGTGGATTGGGAAGGCCTATCTGAGGAAAAGAAAATTAATTGAGATTTGAATACTACAAAGAATTCAGTGAATTCAAGTTTTGCTCTCCATGGTGTGATCAGATTGGTTGTATCTGAGGTATGGGAAATACTCGAGTGTACCTGAAGTGTTTTGTACCCAAAAAGAACGGTATGAGATGATGTGGGAGATGTGGACTGGGGCCCTTTTGTGACAGATGTTTGGGGTCATGTGATGAGTCCCCTGTGCTGTCTCATTTAAAGAACATAGCCAAATTATAAACGGTCCATTGATACAAACAAAATTGAAATAGTCAGGTGTATTTTGCAAAGTTAACTACCAAATTTATTAATTAGGTGTATGTTAATAAATAAGAAACACACCTGTTTGGCTGTCTATATGGATTATTAAACTGGCTTCTTTGACCTATGCAAGGAACCTGAGGCCGTTTGGTATGATACGTGCTTCTAATTCTTTAATCTAATTCAATATCGCTCTCTTCCATGCCCTATAGCTGCATCCCTGTACGTATGATCTCTGTGAATTATGTTCTATGTGTGCTGTTCAATAACCAGCCATGTATAGACTAGTAGGGCTAAGTTAGCAGTTCATATTTCATTCTGACAGATGGAGAGCCATAAGAGAGTTTTAAGCTAGGGAGTAACGGATGAATCTATATTTTAATGGAACTATTCTTGTTGTTTTGTAGGAAATGCATTACTAGAAGACAAAATTGTAGCAGGGCAACTAGTTTGGAGGTTGTTGTACACATTACAGATACTCAAGTTTCATGGGGGCTTTAAGGAAAAATAAGAAATAACTGATGATCTCATGCCTAACCAAGTTGTTGCCGAGAGAAAGATACCAGCCGATGTGCTATGATATAGAATGCCCAAGTTAAATGGGATTTTAAAAGTCTTAAATAAAAAGTCTATTGTAAAAATAAAGCTTTGCATTAAAATAAAACTAGAAATAATGGGAAGAAAGTAAGGGAAGAAAAATACCAAATAAATCAGGTAAGCTATCAACTGCTAAATATTCATCTTTTCAACTATACAAGTACTTACAGAAAAGCTAGTTTATGTTTTATATTTGTAAATTTAAATTCTCTAGTTAAGAAATTACTACTCTGACACCTAATGAGCCAGGCTGAGTAAGTGAAAGCATACAAGGGGATATAATTATCTGTGGGAAACTGGGCAAGTTCAAAGCTAAACATTTGTGAGTTATTTCCAGGGAAAGTCATCATCTTTTACCAAGACCCAGGGAGCCACCAACTCTGCATTTTGTCTTGAGGAGGCACAATAGCAGATCTGGTGCCTGCATCATCTCAGGAACCAACAGTACCGGTCCCAGTACAGTTCAAATCCAGTTAAACCTGAGTCACTACCCACTGGCCAAGCGTTAAAAGCCATCCATCATCCAGACACGTGTCCCACAATTCCACACAGCGCTTCCCAGACACTTCCGGGGTGCTCGGCTGGGTCTGAGTCCCTCCGAGATGAAAAATTCCATTCTCTCAATGTCTTAGCTTTTTACTTCCACCCTTGCCTTAAATCAGGTGTTCTCAACCCCAGATACACATGGCAATAACCTCTGGATATTAAAAACAAAATTAAAAAATAGAAACAAAGAAATAAAAACAAATGATCTGTGCTCTGCATGCAGACCAATTTAGATCAGAAGCTGCAGGCGTGGGACCTGCATACGAATATTAGCATTTGGGACGCTCCTCCGGTGACTCCAATGTGCGGCCGGGAAGGCGCGGCTGAAGGGAAAAACTAATTTCCTTCGGGGAAGTGCTGCTTCCGCGGTCTTCCTAAGGTGACGCTCTCGTCGCACGCCTCGGGCACGTCGGGGATCGGGGCTGGGAGCTGTTCTCGGGGCTGGTCACCAATGCCTGCAGACACTACTTTACCCTTTGCAAGGAAAATACATTTTTTGGTGATTCTTTGAGATGCATGTTGTCTCTCTGTACCATGTGACTCATACTGAGCTCTGGCTAAACTGCACAGATTGTGAGTCAGCAGGTCTGGGACAGAACCTGAGAGTCTGCATTGCTAAGAGAACTCACACTGGGTGGTGAACGTATTATACAACAAGCTGACAATGCACTGTAGAATTGTATGCCTGAAACCTATGTAATCCTTGCTAACAGATGTCACCCCAATCAGTCTAACAATAACAATGAATTAAAAAAAAAAACTTCCCAGGAGCGCCGGTGCTGCTGGCCCAGGGAGGACCCCCGTGGGGCCCGGGTTACGGCCGCCTCTCCCGGGCTGACTTGGCCTCCCGTGCTCGGACTGCCTTCTCTTTCTCAAACCCCAGCTCCTTTCAGCGGTCCCCATGCTGTCCATACCTATAGATTTAAAATCGTCTCAGCCTGGATGTGTTGCGTCTCATCATCCACCTCATATTTGAGACTTATCCACAAAAATCCAGACTGTCCTGGCATCGCGATGTTGTTTTAACCATCTGGCCCTCCCCTTGTGCCCTTCGGCTGCATCATTAAATGTCCCTGTGTCCTTGCAATTCTCTTGGTTCTGTATATTCATTATGACAGCTGCTTGAATTCATCAAGACCCCGAGTACTCTGACTCCCACTCTTTCTCAGAGGCAGCCCCAGAGCTTCACTGCCCCCCTCGCCGTCCCTGGCAGGGAATGGACGCAGGACGGAATACCATGCTGCCCGGTAACTACAGGGAGCGACCGGCCTGTTCAACTCTGAGTACACGTCCTGTGAGTTGCCTGTGCTCAGTGATCCTGACCTGGCCACGAAGGGAACAATCCCCTCTGTTCGGAGATTGAGACTGGACTTGCATTTTTGAAACAAGAAACATCCAAGGGCTGTCCAGAAAAAACCCAGCCATAAATCCCTCTCGTGTTTTATATCACATGGCTGGGGACTTTCCAGGCAGCCCTTATATATAGCTAAAGAATGGGCAATGCTTGCATTTATTTTCATTAAGATGGAATTAAATAGTTTATTACTAAAAATTCTAGTCTTGTTTTATACAATTCTAGTACCAGGCTATTACTAAGTTTTCATGTACTATATATTCTCACCGCTGTGTTTTTATGGGTATATATGAGAAATATGGAAAAAGAGCATGTCAATGCTAGCAAAACATGATATTAAGGTAGATGTTCAAAAATCATTGAGGATCCTTTTTAGGGCATGAGTGGATAGTGGGTAGTTAAAGGCACACTTAAGTGACCAGCTTTGAAGCACACTCACTTCACCAGATCTAATCTATAATTTGCATGCTTCTCAATGTATTGTCTTCTAATTGTGTTCTACAGCCCTGCATTTATAAATCTATAATAAAATGCCTTTTGATTTGGCATGTTAAAAGCAATCCATGTTGTGGTTAATGTATCTCAAAGCCTCTAGCTAAAATTAAAAGCAGGGTACCATTTAGTTAGGTTATTTTCATTTCTTGCTTAGTCTAATTTTTTCTCATTTCTATTTATTAGTCTTCCTGGTTGTTCTATTCAGCTATTTTATTTTTCCTTGTAATCTCAAACAAATAAGCAATAAAAACACTAAAACCAAATTTGAAAAAAATAAAATAAAATGTCTTCCACCATGCCTTATGCCTAATATACTTAAAATGGTTCACCCCACTAAAACTATTGTTAGGAGAAAAACAGCCACCTGGATTTTAGTTTTAAAGAATCTGAAAGACAATTTTTCATATAAGGTTTAAAGGTATTTTTAAAAGATGTCTCATATGCAAACTTGATGGGACAAATTTTAAAATGTCAGAATAAAAAAAGTGTGCTTTAACAAGTAAAACATTTAAACAAATAAAACACTGAAAAATGTTTTCATCAGAATGTATTCATCAGAAAACTGGGTAGTTCAAATTTAGTCCAGAGTAATTTGGCTTACTTAAAATAACAAAAAGGATACACCATGATTGAAGAACCCATTCATGCCTTTGCCCTTGTCACAAGGTTTCCAGTATTTGATTCCAGTATTTGTCACTATGTTTCATTTGATTCCTTCCTGTGTTACTATCTTATTTTCTTTGTTTATATGTTTGGTTTTATTAGAGTCATATACACCACTTAATTTTCTTTCTTAGATCCCTAGCTGCCTGCTGTGGTTCCTGGATTTTAAATCGTTTCTTCAGTCTTGGCACACAATTTGTTTTGCTCTTGGCTTTCTAAAAGGCATCCTTTGACACAGTTACAAGATCTGCTGTGTCTTTCTAGCCAGAACTAATTTGTTCCTGAGTTTCAGAGTCAGCACCCAAGGACAGCAGAATGGACTTCTGCCCCCTTATACACCAGTAATAACAGCTATAAATTGCATAGGATTTAACTTTGAATATGTGAGAACCCATGAGCAGAAATTTGAAAGTCCAATAAAATAGAGAGAAGATTTAAATAAACTGATAGATATCTCATGCTTTTGGATAGAATTTGTTAGTATTATAAGCCTACCATCTCCTCCAAAGCACTAGATTCTAATCACTGTCCATCAGAATTAGTTGGATATTTCTGAGCGTTACCAAATTTACTCTAAAAATTTTATGAGTACCTAAAATTACTTAAATAATAAGGGTTCATGAGGGAGGACTTAACCATAGCAAATATTGATACTAAAATCTATATAGTTATGAAATAAAAATATAGTATTGTCACAATAATAAACAAAATATGGAACAAAATATAGAGACAAATCTATAAATGTATAGGAACTTCATATATGATAAAGAATATGAAAATGGAGAAAACCTGCATTTTATAGTAGATGTTACTGAAAAAACTGGTTCATTATATCGAAGAAAATTGGGTTCCTACCCAACAACACATAACCCAATAAAATACAAATCTACTAAAGGCCTAAATATAACATTATAAAGTTAAAATGATAAATTTCAATAAATATAAAAGTATAAACTTAATTAAGAAAGTATCCATTTTACCCAGAACAGACAATTTCTATTATGTGAATTTGATTATATCAGCATCAAGAATATCAGCACTGACAGAATACTGGTTGTGATAGATCATTTCATTTCTGCATTAACAACATATTCATATGTGAAGCATGGTTACAAATAATAAAAGACAGCAAATACAATGTAAAAGTGGGCAAAAATAGGAACAAGAAATGTACAGAATGCAAACCCTTAAAGCCTATTCAAATATGATATCATATCAAAAGTATTGGTAATTCAAAGTTGGGATAAAAATAAAATAAAATTTATAATTGAGAGAGGATTAAATTAACCAATGAAATATTGTTCTAAGTACTAAAGTGTATGTCGGCATCTATTTTAGCTTTCTCTATGTCTATGTTTGGGGCCTGCTATCACACACAGCATTGTATTGAATAAGACTCCAGTTTGCTCATTTTGAAATCACTGATGAGGCATTCTTGGTACTTTAATTTCTTGTGATCTGTATTGCACAGTATTTATTTTCTTAAAGAGAAGCAGAAATGCAAAAATAATATTTTACTAGCTCTATGACTTGTCATTAAACATGTAAAGGCACAGCTACCTTTCTTCTGTGTAATTTTTGATATAAGAAATATGTTTGTTTTGCTTTTATTCTACAGAAAACCAAATTCATAAATACTGATGGTCAGTAAATGTGCAATGAGCTAAAAATACGATTTTTACTTCTTCTGAGTGTGACATTCAATAAATTAAGTAAACATGAGCAAGAAAATAATTGAATTTGCTACTGTTGAAAATAACGTCCAAATAATATAATTTTGGGGAAAAAATCATAATTTACCTTCACAGAATTGCCTTGGAAATGTTTAGTCTAAGTTTAGCAAAATGAATTATTTTGAAGAAATTTTGACCTAAGGATTTTGGAGGTAATGTGCAGCCAACAAATTGGTTTACCATTTTTACTTAATTATAATTTTGAAATTGTTTCAATTTCAAACATCTAATAGACATGGCAATTTTTGAATGTCTCTTTTGTGTTAGATATAATAAGTTTATATAAAATAATTCACATAATCTCAAATAATCTTTATAAGGATCATTGTATTTAATTACTACTATTTTCATTTTACAGAAGAGGAATAGATCATAATATTATATTAAGGTAAAACTTTTTATTTCAAAAATTTTTAAATGATTTTTTATTTATCATATACATTTTACTTGAGAAACAAAAGGCTCTGTAGCTATTAAAATATAGAATTCCTTCCCTGAGAATGATTATAGACACATAGAATAAAGAGGGAAAGGCAGAAGAAGCTAAATAAAGATTTGATATAAATGCTTTGATATAAATGCTAAATGCTTTGATATAAATGTCCTATCTAGACCTAACTAGAGGGTTCCCTATAGCTTTTAATACATTCCTAGAATAGTCATTCTTATTATACTAGTATGTTTCTCTTAGTAATTACTCTTTCACTGGCTTTTTCTCTCTCTGAGCAGATTTTCGCTAATGAATATCATTATGATACATGTTGGTTATCTTAAAAGATCAATCTCTGTGGAAAGGACTCCTTAATTCCTTGCTTTTCTGACGGAAAGTGACCTGTCTCTGTATATCTTTATGCCTAACATAATTAAATTTATTAGTTCATCTAAGGCAGGGACCTAACTGGCCCTAACTGGTCCTGGGGAAGGTTTCTGACCCAATAGCTTTGGATTAGTATATGCAATAAGGTGAGAGTCTTGAAACAAGTGTTGATGAGAAAACTTAATGAGCTGGTCTTGATAAGTAGGTAATCTATATTAGTTGATTGGCAATCTTATCTTACAGAAGCAGTGACTACTTATTTTTGCTTGAAATCAGTGCTGTTTATCATAGGAAAGAAAATCTGTTTGGTCCCAGCATTTTTAACAAAGGGAAAACTATGTTGGTTAGAGTTCTCATACACTATGCAGTCATTTCTTGATTTGATAATTTGTAATTATAAAATGTGGACCATTTTATTTATTGTTCTTATAACCAAAGGGAAAAAATATAAATACAATTATTTTTGAGTCTTTCACAAACTAAAATTCTTTCTTCTCTTTTCTTACTATTTAACCATGAACACATCATTTAACATATTTAAGCAATAAAATCTTTAAATTTTAGCAATATTAAATTATAATAATAATACTTTGTTTGCATATTTTTCAAAGATTAAGTGAATAATAATGTAATAAAGTTAAGAGTGTGGCACAGACTTTCACCCATTAATTCATTTAACAAAATTTGAATATGTACTATAGTACAGGCATTATGGATACAAAATAAAATAAAGATTATTAATTCACTGTGATTACTAAAAATGTATGAGTGTAGATAAAAATTATTATTTTATAAGTACTTGCAACTATGCTATGTCTATTTAGTTAAAAAAAAGTTTGCATAAATCAAAGAAACCTTGAACAATTCTGCTTCCTAATGTTCCACCCTAATGCAAAGCTAGAGCTACTGTTTTTCTAAAGAGATATTTAAAAATAAATTATGAAGAGGGAAGAACAAAAGCATAATATATTCCAAAAAATAGTTTTTACTTTGTCTTAAATTTAGTTTTGCTATTTTTAACATATTCTATTAGAAAATAGAGGAAGTCACCTCACAAAGCCGTTATAAATAAAAATTGCAAATAAAAGTAATGAATTAAATGAAGTTGGACATACGGATATATAAAGACAGTTCACTTTCCATCAGAAAAGTAAGGAATTAAAGTGTCCTTTCCACAGAGGTGGATCTTTTAAGACACGTTGTGATATGGAGTCACTGTTCAAACCTATGAAATGATTGGGGGGCGGGGGGAACAATAGAAGAGCCATGACTGACACAGCGGAGTGGTAGGATATGAGCATTATTTATGTTATATCTTCTAAAATGTAGAAGACACATTGGTGAAAAACTTGTGATTGATGACAGTCTCCTGGCTTTCTTAATATTTCACTTACTGACCTTGCATGATGCGCATGCACACACACACACACACACACACACACACGCGCGCGCGCGCGCACGCGCACACACACACGTGCACATGCACGCACACGCATGCACACACACACACACACACACACTAGCTTAGTCTGACAGGATAAAGGAGTTTCTCACGATCTTGGCTTAAAATTTTCCTAAATCCTGAAATTCTGAACTAGTGAAATTATCCATTTTTTTAGAAGCACATTCATAACGTTAAATTGAACATTGGAGGCGAAGGGGACCTAGAGACCCATCTGTGCATGGAGACATGCACATATTTACTTTCGAGTTAGAAGCTCCTTTTATGATCCTTTATTTTCAGAAAAGTTACAAATTATCATTTCTGGATGGTAATTTGATGCATAATGTCTATGGTATACTAAAAAGAAAAATGTGACTTGGAATCAATCAACAGTCTCTAAAAATTGGTCACATAAGGTAATTGTGTATATTTAATTTATATCAGTCCAACCTAAACCAAAAATAAAATGCAATTGGCACTTACATTTAAGGTTTTATATTTTTATCAAAACTTGAACATCCACCTGTTTAATGAATAATATATGGCACTACTCTTGACTATATCAATCTGCATTAAATCATAGTGACAGTTACATTAATAGCTAAATGCAAAGGCTAACTTGCCTGAAGTAACAGTGCTTTGTTAATCAGAATCACACAAACCTTGTACATCTCTGGAAAACAGCACTGACCAAGAACTTAATTGTCCTGTAAACGCTCTGTGAAGTGTGTGAATAGGTGTAATTTATTTACTTAGAAATTACCAACACAGATGTTCTCACCCATCACATGCCTCCTTTGTATTCAACTATGATTTAATGGATTCGTGTACAAAACTAGTCCAAGCCAATTAAGAAGCAAATAAATAGTCGCAGTGGAGGGTAAATTGCTTTCTGTGCCTTCATGAAGCATGTGTGCACGAGTAAGATAAGATGTTGTCAATCTGTTAAAATCTCAGCGATTCCATCCCCCACCACTGCTAGTAGCAGACAAGCTTTAACACTTCGGACAACTGTGGAGTGTCATTTGTTTAAGTTGTGGCAAAACCTAAGGGGCAGAAAAGCCATAGTATTTCTTGTAAAACATTAATCTTGCCTTAAAAATAATGGAAATGTTTCAAAAGGGTCCTTGCTAAATGTACTTTATTTGGGGCTTAATTCAACCTTGTGTTTCCCCTTCATATATTTCAACTACACTAACACATTATGTTTAAAAAGCAAAGCAAATAGTATTATAGTTGCTCAACACAGATAGCCCATCTGTAACAGTTTCAATAAAAACAGCTGTTGGTCTGTTTCAGGTGACAACGCTGTCACTTTCCCATCACTCCCCACCCACACCAATCTGTAGCTGTTTGGGATTTTGTTCCTATTGTCTAAGACAATAATGGGTATTATGATTAAGGTATTAAGGTAATAATGGGTATTATGACTAAGGAAATGATAAGCACCTTAATTATACAGTTTCATTTTAGTGTTACTAATGTAATTTAAGAATATCTGATTATTTTTTCTACTTTTATGTTTACTATTATAGATTAACACTTTTGTAATATAAATTCTGACACAGTTTTTTGATGTTGGACTGCTGGCAGCTTCTCTCCTCCGTGCTCCCAGTCAGCCCCACACCTGACAAAGCTGTAAGAAATTCTCAGTGCTCCTTCCTTTGACACAGGTGGGAAGTTCAAACCATGCCTGCCCCTTTCCATATGCAGAAACCCTCACTCTGGCCCCACCCTCTAACAACAAGAAAAGCCTCAAGCCAGTCTCCTTTGCTTGTTCCTTGAAGAAATTTTAGACTAGTCTGAGAGGCCTCCCTACCCTTTTCTCTTAGTAAAGCCCTATTATGTAAGTAAGAAACTTTTGGTCCCCTCCTGGTGTGTGTGTGTGTGTGTGTGAGTATGGCTTCATCAGTCTCTACATCTGAGTTACATTTGGGTGTGGGGTCCATCCTGCATCTGCAAGTTGTCTACAATAGTTTTATAATTTAAAGGTACACATCCAGAAGTGCCTGGTGAAATTATAAAGTATTGACTCCTAGACCTGATTCAAGTTGTGAATCAGACAGTCTACTGAGTCACCAAAAATCAAACTTTTTTTCTTTCAGTTCTGCTTACATATGAGGTTTGACCATTAAGTTCACAAACTCATCATAGAAGAAGTGCTACATACTTCATCGCTGAATATCACCACAGTCACCTTTGAAATACTCTCCTTGGGATGGTATGCACCAACTCCAGTGCCAAATCCACTCTTCAAAGCAATTTTGGAACTCTTTCTGGAATGGCCATCAGAGCTGTCATTGCATTACCCTTGGTGTCCTTAATGTCATCAAAATTTCTTCCTATCAGTATTTCCTTTATCTTCCAATAAAGAAAAAAATAATTGGGGGCCAGATCAGGTGAGTAGGAAGGGTGTTCCGATACAGTTATTTGTGTACTGGCCAAAAACTCCCTCACGGACACTGTCTGGGAGCTGGTGCATTGTCGTGATGCAAGAACCATGAGTTGTTCGTGAAAAGTCCGGGTCATTTGCATCTTTTTCATACAACATTTTCAACACTTCCAAATAGTAAACTTAGTTGATTGTCCAGTTGGTACAAATTCATAATGAACAATCCCTCTGATATCAAAAAGGTTAGCAGCATTGTTTAGGTTCTTGATTTGGACTGATGGAACATTTTTGGTCATGGATTGTTGGCTGACTTCCATTGTGAATTTGACACTTTGTTTCAGGGTCATATTGGTACATCCATGTTCCATCACCAGTGATAACACGGCCTAAAACATCATCTTGCCTCTCCAAAAGGTCTTGGCAAACTTCAACTCTCCTTTGCTTTTGTTCATCAGTGAGCTCTTTTGAGGCCATTTTTGCACACCGCTTTCTCACACCAAGATTTTCAGTTAAGATTTTCATAAGTGTTTCTCTATCAATGTTTTCTTGGTCTGCTGTGCTTCTTACAGCCAGCCAACAGTTTTGATGCACAATTTGAAGATTTTGCAATGTTTTCATCAGTTCTGCTCATTTCTGGCTGCCCTGACCTCTCCCCTCAGAAAAACGTTTAATCCATTTGTACACTGCCATTTTCTTCATGGTATTATCCCAATAAAGTTGGACTAACATATCTCTGATTTCACTTCCCCCTTGTCAAGTTTAACAAAAATTTAATGTTTGTTCATTGCTCTGATTCAAGCTCTGGCATTCTCGAGATGGTACACAAAAATAGGTAACAACAGTAATGAATGCCACTCAGCAAGACACCACCACACACCTCAAAATGAACACAGCTGTGAGACACAGATATACCACGGTTTTGAAACCTCACTGAGTTCTTTGTATGGTACTGCCAATGTAAGTGCACAGTGGCAAATTCACGAATTTAATTGTCAGACCTTGTACAAGGGCTGTCTGGGAATAATCCAGCCATAAATGCCTTTAGTTTTCATATCACGTGGCTGGATACTTTTTAGACAGCCCTTGTATACCAGGCTTTGAAAAACAAAATTTTATACTGTTCCTATATAAACTCATTTACTGTCCTATGTAAAGTTTTGCTTTACTTTACGAGTCATTCTCTGTGGCTTTACCTTTCTGTCTTCAGTGGCAATAAGACAACACAATGTGCTCAATTTACTTCTATCTTAAACATAATAAAGCAAAACTTGATAGTTATTAGTAACAATAATAACCAAAAGTGTCATTATGGTCTCGTATCAATTTTTACTGGACTTGACAAATTTCTGGTGTCTACTCAGAATTAGGTATTGATCCCCTATAAAGCTGCTTGAATATTCCATCATGTCTAATTATTTGTTGTGTGCATGTTCCAAGGGCCAGGTAATGGACAGGCATCTGGCTGACCATAATAGCAACACAAAAAGCAATATTAAAATATAGATTTTTCTACAGATAAATATAGGATAGGGACCACAAGTAATTTTTCAGAGACACCCTTTTAAAGTTCCTATGCAGTGAGTCAAGTATAGACATACTAGTAATGGATATATTCCAGAACTTTGGGACATCTTAGAGCAGAAAGCTACCATGTATTGTGCCAAGTTTTCTCTCCCAGCATGTCAACTGATGAAAAGCACCGCCATTCCTAGGAGCTTGAGGGAACTATACTTAGGACGTCCCTGGTAGGAGCTGGATTAGGTTCTCTCAAATTACACTTTTCAGCTAACAGGGGGCACCCTACTGAAAGCTGCTGTCCTGAGGCCCCTTTGGATTGCAGTAAGAGTATGACTTGAGATCCAGCACTGCAGAATCTTGATCTGAGGCTGTTAGCTATGCACCTGTCTTAGCAATTGTCAGAAGAAGGAACACTGCACCAGTGGAAACTTGACACAATGAAAATAAAATTTAAAAAAGAACCTCCAAATTTAGCTTTATACCAACATTCTTAATTCTAGAATCACCAAAATGTAAGTAGATTCTGTTGTAAATTGGAACATGATAAAGCTGCACAACAGAGAACTTAAGTTGTTCAGTAATCTAACATAGTTTTTATAAAACAACGTTGGGACTATGGAAGCATTTACACAGTGTACTGAATATAGAAGAATATTTGAATTTCTAGAAATAATGTATATGTTTATTACATAATATAGGTAAAAAGACTTCACAAATTATCCCTATTTAATCAGCATAAAACATCTTCCTTTTGTGTATTTTCAGAAAAAAAGAAAAATAAGCTAGCCTCTAAGCAACTGTTAAATTTTAAATGTAACTGAAAAGATACAATCAGCAAACCACATGAGAGCAGATAATCAATACAGTAAGCATTTACAATGTTTTCAGTGATATCAAGATTATAAATTGAAGGATACTAAATAATATTACCATTTTCCATTGGAAAATACGAACTGGTTTTGCTAATTATATAACAGCATGATTAATGGCATGTCTTGTATAATTATTTATAAATTAGACACCATATTTTTAAACTCCTAATAATTAGTGAGGTAAAACTTTTACCAACAAATAAGCTTTCCTTATTTCCCCTGAGGCCCATACAGTCATACATGAATAAATAATTTGTCTAATGATCCACTACATGTTTTATGCATATATATGCACATATACATGAGGGCTGTCCAGAAAAAGTCCAACCATAAATGCATCTATTTTTCATGTTACATAGTTGGGTACTTTTTGGACAGCCCATATGCGCGTGCGTGTACACACACACACACACACACACGCACACAAATACACTTTAAACGTGTATGCATTTATATATATAATCATATTATAACTCTATTACATAACATAATAATCCATTTTAGTGTTCACAAAAATTCTATCAAAAGGAACAGCAAGAACCAGCAAACTAGAGAATAATAAATGTTAAAAAAGCAAATGTAATAAATAAAATTACACACTTTTTTATTAAAAAGTAACAATTAGAAACTGCATCAAATAGACTGACAGCATAAAGAATCAGAATATTATATATTTGACATTTGCCCCAAGGGACACGATTTCTATTTTCCAAGACTGTACATTATACAAACATCCTTAAAAACCTGGTCTAGAAAAATGTCAATCAGTGTTTCTGCTCACAAGACATCCAGAAATTTGAGAGATTTATGAAAAATTGTCTCCCAACAATATACTAAAAGTACTTCAGTTTTAACTAAAAACTTGTGTGCAGTGCTAACCATGTAAATTTCCATAGAACTACTCATATAAACAAGTTATAAACCATCATTTCTTTCTTAGATTGCAAAATTACAATACATATGGAAAACTCAATGGTGTTACACATTATTAACATAATAATTTTAATTTGAGGCATCTATGCTGAGGAAATAAGTATAGAAAAATGTTAATAACCAAAATATTATATAGCCTTGTTTTTCAGTTGAAACAAGATATTCATACATCTAAGAATAAGGTTGAATTATATTATATGTAAATACATAAAATAAGTATTATTCAGGTATTGAACATATATTTATTTACATTTCTAATGAGGTATGTGACAGAATGCCAGTTGTCCCCTCAATATTCCCATTCTCTTTTCCCAAATATGTGATCTTCTATATGAAGTCTACGTTTCCTAGCCAGAGGGTTCCATAGACTGAGATCTCAGATATTAAAAACATGCAGAAGTGTGTGTGCAACTTTCCTCTCACTTGTTGAAAACTAAATTTCCTTCTCAGATTTCTTCTATGTCCCTTTTTATAAGCAAAAACACAGATATAACAAGTACTACATTTTAACCATAAAAGTTAATAACAACAACTTAAGCAATAGCAGATTCCAAAATAGAAGCAACTGTGTTCCTGAATGACATTTTTTGGGAGAAATCTAGCCTGTCAGAATTAGCATGTACAGACTACTCATTAAGAGATATAAACTTTTATCTTGTCCACATCATATTTTGGGGGCTAATTATTACAGCAACTTAATATTCATCTTACCCTTACCAATAAAAGTAGTGAAAGATAATATTCAAAACTAAGTTCATGAAATAACAAATAAATATAAAAAGTCATGGAAAAAGAATGAGGAAAACCATTGGGTTAATAAAAGTGACATTTGGGAAATAAAATTATGAACTAATAATACCTTCACCTTTAAGATATTTTTAAACACTTGAAAAAAAATGTTTTTTCCCGTTCTGCTTCTTATTTGAGATAGAAGACTTGTCATTTAAATTCCATACACAGAATTATGAAGACTGGACTATACCAATAGATATAGCATAAATATACATACTGACTTATTGTATTTTAAAATTTTACTTAGATATAGTTTAGCATAAAAGTTTTCTGCAAAACAATTCTAAGACTTACAGAGCATACCGGTTAACATTAAAGTGTCAAATCCCACTTATTTATTTTTTTAAATGTAGAATCAGAGTCCATCTGTTTAATTTGGCATTTTGGCACTAACTGTAACTTATGATTTTGTGTGATATGTTTGATCTGGAATTTTAGTACTAACAATTAATTGTGATTTTATTTGATTAGACACAGCTCTCTGGGATGCTTGCCTGAAAACAGCTTTGTAAATGCAAATTGTCCTATATTTTTAAATTACTCTAAAATTAGCTTTAACTATTTAGAAACTGTGGAGCAGCAATACAGCTTCATAAATATGTTTTAACACTTTCATTATACAGCTCCTAGAGCAAACATATTTTGAATTTTTACCTGTGAATTTAATGAAAATATTAACTTTTATGGCAGAAACCAAGATGTAGATATGTGTTCTAAATTATTCATTCATTTACATCAATATTAGAAAAATAAAGACAAATCTGCCTTCCTTTCAATATGGCCTTTTCCTTGAACCATAAGTCAAATAAATGCTGTACATTGAACATGTTATACTTATGTTACTAGAAAAATTTGACCACTAAAGTATTCTTCATGAATAAAATAAGTTAGCTATAAGGGAGATATGTAAATTAGATACATATAAAATATTAGGTAATATAAACTTATGGTGAAATATAATTCAATCAGAATAAACTGTTTTAAAATTTATAAATTTCCCAGTAGTGATAAGTAAGTTGTATCTGACATTTGCAGTTGAAGTAGATTATCATGATGATGCAAATCAGACTTAAAATGATAGTCTTAATTTAAAATTTCAAGCATTTTGAAAACATTCTCTTCATATTTAATATTTAATTTAATAAAACATTTAGTCTATATCGCAAGCGCTTTTAGTTATAATTATTTCTAACCATGAAAATATCTGAGTTACCTTTAGAAAACTAGCAAAGTTTATCCTGAAAATACTGTAGAGATGCAATATTTCAACATGTATTAATAACAATATTTATCATTCATATCCCATATTTTAGGAGATGAAATTACTGTATTAACATAAAGAAAACATGATAAGCAAAATTTTAAAAAATTGGAAAAGTAAATTTCTAACATACATGAAGCATAAGTATCATATACACACATAAAATATCAAATTAGTGACGTTGCAATGTGTTTCCAGACAAAAATAACTAAACAATTATTTCTTCATTCATTCGACACACTTCTAATGAGTACTAAACATGTGCCACATATCATGTAGACATTCAGGATTCATTAGTAAATGAGGTCAAAGAGGTCTTCTGATCTCAGATCTGACAAAATTAAGAGTCCAGGTAAGAATATAAACATCAAGCAAAATAATCACCCAAATGAATAAATATAAAAACTGTGGATAAGAATAAGGAAGGATGTCTATATGATTTCATGAGATATAATGTGGGAATGCAGTTCAGTTAGTTTCTTTGGGGAAGCAAAGATTTAGTTATGAAACATCATAGCTCCATTAGGCAGAGAGTTAGAGCATGGGTGGTGTGGAGAGGCCATTCCGGCCAGAAAGAATAGAATGTGAAAAGGCTCTCAGGTGCACAGAATGTTGGAAGAAGTGGGAGAGACCCCATGCAGCTGTGTGAGGCAAGATGGAGAGAACTGATCACGCCCGACTGGGTCCGTTGTTAAAGACTGACGGCTCCATATTTAAGGCAACAGAAAGGATATTGGAATGTTTTAAGCCAAGGATGCAGTGGAGAAGCAATGAGAGCAGGTGTGTGTTTTGGAAAATTCTGTTTTCAGTATCTAAAAAGAAATGTCTGAGGACAAGAAAGAATTAGGAGACATAGTTAGGAAAATGCTAAATTAGCTCAGGAGAGTGTTACTGGCAGCCTGACAAACGGAGGTAGAAAGAGAGGTGGACAGAATCAAGAAATATTTAAAAGGAAAATAGGATTAGGGATGGATTGAATGGGATTTGGGAATAGAGGAAGAGAAAGATTATAGGGAATAGTTTAAGAGGATCGATTTAGCAAAAGTTGAACATTTGTTTGGTTACGAATATGGTGGTTTTCAATTATATTTAGGAAATTCCCTTGAAATACATAAGTACACATTTTTATACAGCATTATGGAGCTCAAGTGAAGTAAAATTCTGTGAATCTACTACATGCTGGTCGTAATATGATGCTATGGGCAGAGAAGAGATTGCCTAGAGAGAAAGTGTAGTGAGTGAATAGGAGAGTTCAAGAGCAAAGAATTGAGAAACCTCTAAAAATAACGGTCATGTACAAAAACAAAAACCACTGAAAAAACTGAGAGGAATGATTCCAAATACTGCCCAAACTCTAGGAGAGTATTGACAAATGCAAGCTATTAATAAAGGAAACTTTTTCAAAGAGAGGGAGGTTCTGAGAGCTGCTGCTGAAAAGTTAATTCCCAAAATTAGAGAAAACATTTACTCTCACTAATAGCCACAGAAATACAAATAAAAATATAAAGATATAACTTCAAACTAGCAACAAATAAATGATAATACATAGAGCTTAATTATAAAATAAGTATCACAATGTTTCACCTATTTGATTCCAACATTTTTCGATGCCTAGTAATCTAAAGAAGTGTTACCTTGAAGATATAACAGTATGTGTGTGTATATATATGTACACACACACACACACACACACACACATGCATATATATGTAATATATATGAAGGATGAACATAAAATATATTTAGAATATAGTAATTTAAAAATTGAAAGGAATTAAATGTATAAAGAATATATTTGGTTCTGGACAAAGATAAAGTAAATGAATTTCTCTTTATTATTCCTGTCGAGTACTGCTAAAAACACTCGACATTATTTACAAAACAAACATTAGAAAACTGAAAAGTGTAGAGAAGACAAAAGACCGGCGAGGGACCTTACGATCTGAGGGACAAAATGTTGGTGAGTTTCCTGGGTTCTCCTTCTGCCTTATATACCCCAGAGCTGGCACTGGAAAAGCCATCCACCTTAAATGCCAACAGGAGCAGACCGAAATAGCCCGCTCTTTAGCCAAAGACCAGGAAAGTGGTAATCTAATTTAGACGTATTTTAAAGGAGTCCTTCAGTTTATTATAATTAGTTATGGTTTTGTATCCTCCAAGACACTGTCTCACCGCAATGTCTCCCCTGCCAACTCCATTAGGTAATTCTCCTGTGTGTTCCAGCTGCACTCCGTGGGTACATCTGCCATAGTGTTTGCTCTTTATCTGTCTGTCTCTATTAATACATTAAAAACTCCTTTAGGCCAGAGAAAGTATGCCATTTATCTTTATCCTTATTACTGTGCTTAGCACGTAATCTGCTCCGAACAAGCAGACAGTAAATGATCAGCAAAGCAATATCCAATTACCAAGAATTAAGAAGAAAATGATTTCCTTCCTCTTTCAATTATAGTACAACAGTGAGTCCCTCAGCACTGGGTTAAGGTAGGGGTCACAAATTCAAATGTGTATAGTACACAGTTCATATAAATGAGCACAATGGGTGAGACAATGGGGTGAGTCAAATTATTTTTGGATCTGTAGCAAATTGGAAAGTTTGTGTACTATCTAAAAGGATACCTGTGTTCCTCAAGTCCTGCTAAATTTTTGTCACATAGGGACATTTTAGAACTTAAGCTTATCAAAAGAGATATTCAGCTTTTTCCTAACGTCAGTTCCAACATTACATATTGGGTGAATATTACAATCCTCTTTCAGATTCCAGTCTGAGAGACAACAGTTTGTGACTTCTGATACGGAATTTCTTGGTCTCAAGAACACAGGAGCTAAAAGCAATATGTTAGATGTTTATTTTGTACATTTAGTAAGCTAAGCTACTCAGCGTAAGAGACCATTTAGAAACTAGATGATGTTCAAAGGGAAATTCCATCCATATACCATGACAAAGTAGTCAAACTTTTGGATATAAAAATTTAACAATTAAGTAAGTTACAGCTCTGAGGAAGCTTTGTCCCACTGGTATTTCACATCACGCAGCTTGCTCTTGAAGTATTCATCATTACTAGTCTTCCTTGCCAAATTTTCCATATTTGTCTAATGGAAATTATTCTCTGTAGGAAAGCATCTCTGATTTCATAATGGGTGTTAGAAGAAAATATGCAATTTATAACTAAAATAACTGGAATACAAAGTAAGTATAAGGAATACATTTCATAAAGAAAAATACAACTAAATTCACATAGTACAAGGTTTAATAGAGTAGTTTTACTAGAGGAGACTTTTAGTTAACTGGAACAAGCAACTGGCACAGATTTTTTTTTAATGTTTTTGCTAGTGAATGGAAACACCAGATATGTTTATCCAGCATCTACTCATCCTCACGGATGCTGGTTAACAGTCTACTGTATTTTTGTTTGTTTTTGTTTGTTTTTGTTTGTTTTTGGTTACTCTTTTTCCATTAAGTTTAATTTGGTTCACACTTTACATACTTCTTTCCTTTTATATTCTAGAATTATAAAAATAATTTAATAATTTTGAATCCATGTTAACCTTTCTTCTGACTTCCCAACTCAGTATAATCCAAACGTTGATAGGAAAAAAGTTTTGACTACTTTGATTATAGTAGACTATTTCCTAATCTTAAAAACTTTATGAGAAGTATAAAAACCCCTATTTTGCCAAGTTAAACACATAACAGAAGTAACTATTTAAAAAAGAAATGCTTTCTGAACTTTATTTTCAAAGGTAGAACTTTTTAAGAAGTATTTGGGTTATTAACAGGAAAAGCACATGGGTCTAAGTGAAAAGTGTAAAAATCAGCCTGCCATAAAGGAAGTTTCTGATACCTCAAAACAAAAGCCCCAAATTAATGATCATACATTGAAAATTAATGCTCTTACAATTAGGAATAATATAATTTTTAGAGTATAGAGAAAGGTAAAATGAGAAGTAAATTAGAACATGATATGAATAAATCATAAAATATGCCAGTCACTGTTTCCCAAATATAATGGTCAACACAAATTGAGTGCTTTTTATGCACCAAGTACATTGCTATATTCTTTTTATAATTTTCTTAATTAACACTTGCTAATCACCTATCAAACAGTAAAAGCTCTTTAATTATTGTCCTAATTTTTTCCACTAATTCATGCATCAATTCTGGTATTTTGTGAGGGAATAATTCATTTCTTCTAGTTTGTCAAATTTGCTGGAGGCTTTGTTCTTATCCTCTTCAGTATCTATGCACCAGTCCATTCGCATTTTATTCTGGTCAAATTTTACATTTTCTCTTTTTTTCTTGATCAGACTCTGAAAAGGTATTTTCTATAAGATAAGTCTTTTAAAAGGGAAAGGTTCTGAAAACAGTCATCCTTTCTACTATTTGAAGGGTTTTATCGATTTAAAATTTATTTTTATTAATTCTCTAAAGTGATATTTTCAAGCCTCTCAAAGTAAGTATAGAAATTTGTTTTCCCTTTCTTCTAAAGTGGTGACATCACGCAAGGCTACAGAATTTTGTGTGAGTTCCACATTCCCTGGGCTCCATGTGTTTTAGCATAGGAGAGTTTACCTTTGGTTGCTTTCTAGATAGCCATAATTTTCTTATTGATTTCTTTTTGTTCTAAGTTTACCTAGCAGTGCAATTTTTAATTTTAAGATTGTAATTAAATATTGAGTGACAAATTATTTACTTCTATTTTTATTAGATAGTACTCTAAAATAATGAAAATATCTAATTCTTTCCCATTTATAGTGACTTTCTTTGTCGCTAAGTATATGATCAATATTTTTAAATGATTCCTAAACACATAAAAACATACATTCTTCATTTGAAGGATATGTGATTAAACAAATATAGTACATTGTCTATGTAAATATTAATATACATATAAAGATAACAAATAACAAATCATTTGCTTCTTATACTTATTATACTAAATACCAGAGTATTTAGTTCTTAATGAGCTTACTGAAATTTTCTGTGATAATCATATTTTATAAATTTATCTTTGCATTTTTAAAACTTTGGTAGTTTTTTTTTTAGAACATTGTTTGGAACATAATGGTTTGTTATTACTACATACACTTCATATTTTTTTCTTATTGGTACATATTGTTCCCCTTCATCTATTTTTGGCCTTTAACCTTAAATCCAATCTTATCTTTACATCCATGTCATTGTCGGTGCCTGGCTGACTATTTTCAACTTTCCTGGCACTTTAATAAATGTGTCATTTTTAACAGCATGTAGGAGATAGGTTTTGTTTCTAAGCCAAATACGTGAATCCCTGTTACTTTAAAAAAAACATAAAAACAAACAAGCAAACAAACAAAAAACAGGGCATGAATATTTATTTTCACCAAGATATCTATGCCCCAAATACTTCTACACTAACAATAGAACATTTTAAAACAAATCACTGCCCTCTATATAGATACATAGTTTTGTTACACTAACCCCAGACTATGATTAACCTTTCTCTTATGTCTCTTATTCAAGAATTGTTATGCTTCACTTATATTATGCAATCTCAGAGAGCCTGTCATTACAGCAGAATCTATTCCTCACTTTTTCCTGTGCTCTCCATCTGTCCCATCTTGATTTTATACCTTTTTCTGATACTTTATTATTTGTTTATATCCCTTTCTACAGTATTTTTGTGTTTTCTCCTATATGTTTTCCAATAAGTCACTAGTGATTACAATTTTCCCTCATACCCTCTACAAAAATAATTTAAAATATCTTATTTTTCAATTTTACTATTTTATATGATTTTTATCATTACAAATTCTATCCTTTTGCTTCCTTTAAGTATTTTGTTGTCCCTCCTCTAGTTTGTTTGGCTAAATGCTAAATTTATTTAGTTTCATACTTTCAGATTTAATAAATTAAATATTCAGGGCTCTGAACATCTAAGTGCTTCTTTGGCCATGTTTAGTCCTACCCTACAAAATGTTTCTCCATTTAATTAGTCTTAGTTCTACTAAAGATCATTAATTCTCAAGCAACATAGACTGGATATCTCTCTCCATACAACATTTTTTTGTAAATGATTTTATAGGAAAATATTTTCAAAAAATTGGGTCTATAACTTTTACTCCTACTATTCTGGGCAGAACTGTGCCCATCCCCCAACCCCCAATCATATTTTTAAATCCTAACAGCGGTAAGGATTTAAAAATAACAGCGGTAGGGTAAATTAAAAGATGATTAAGTTAAAATCAGGCCATTAGGGTGGGCCCTATACCACTCTGAGTGGTCCTCGTAAGACGAAGATATTAAAACACACACACAGTCACCAAAGGATGCAGGCACCAAGGGAAGACCCTGTGAAGAGGCAACAAGAAAGGGCCCATCTGTAAGCCAAGGAGACAGGCCTCAGAGGAAACCAACCCTCCTTGCAAATTGATTTGGACTTTTAGCCTCCAGAACTATGAGAAAATGAGTCTCTGCTGTTTAAGTCACATGATACGTGGTATCTTGTGATGGCATTCTGAGCAAACTAATGTACCTAATGAAATGAATGGTAGACTCATATCCTTTGGACTAATTTAGCTGTGCTTGAATGGTTCAACTATAAAATAAGAAATCTAAATTTTAATAGTAGTTACAACATAATATTGAAGAATAAATTATCTTTGTGAAAATATTAAGGCTATTCATTAAAATATTAATGAATGTCTTCCTGTGGCTTTAGATTACAGTCTAAAATGTTTTGGTCAGTGACAGGCTGTATATACAAGAGTGGTCCCAAAAGATTATAATGGAGCTGAAAAATTCCTATTGCCCAGTGATGTCATGACTGTTTTAACTGTTGTAGTACAAAGTATTACTCACATGTTTGTGATGATGCTGGTGTACACAAACCCACTGTGCTACCAATCATATAAAAGTACTCTATATCATATTTTTACTGTACCTTTTCTAGGTTTAAATATACAAATAACTACTGTGTTACAATTGCCTATAGTATTCAGTACAGTTATGCGCTGTACAGTTTGTGGCCTAGGAGGAATGGGCTCTACCATATAGCCTAGGATTGTAATAGGCAGTATCATCTAGGTGTGCTCAATGATGTTTCCACAATGATATAATCACCCAACAGTACACTTCTGAGAACATATCCCTGTCCTTACATGCATGACTGTCCATGAATAGCTGCTTTGCTGCTGCACTGACTGTTATTAACCAACAATCTACAACTTTTTGAAGAAAAAGATATACAGTAGCAATTCCTACTTATCTGTGGCTCTACTTTGTGCGGTTTCAGTTACCTGCAGCCAACAAGTCTAAATATATCAAATGGACAATTCTAAAAACACACAATTCATAGTTTTAAATGTCACGCCTTTCTGCATGGTGTGATAAAATCACATGTTGTCCTGCTTCAACCTGCTCAGGGCATTAATTATCCCTTTGTCCAGTGGATCTTCACTGTACATGCTAACCACCATCCCAGCCATCTCAATTACCATACTGACTGTCATTGTATCATTGCAGTGCTTGTGTTCAAGTAACCTAGAAGGGCCAAAGTAGTGATGTTGGCAATCGGGATATACCAAAGGGAGCCATGAAGTGCTTCTTTAAGTGAAAATGTACAAGTTCTCAAATAGAAAAACAAACAAAACATAACCAAACCAAACAAAAAGCACACTGAAGTTGCTAAGGTCTAAGTTAAGAATAAATCTTCTATCCATGAAATTGTGAAGGAAGAAAAATACGTTTGTGCTAATTTTGCTGTTGCATTTCGAACGCAAAAGTTTTGGTCAGATGCATGGTAAATTTAGGCTTTCCGCTCACATTAAATTTGTGAGTAGAAGACGTGAACATAAAACTTCCTGTTTTTCAAATTTGTATACACTGGATTTTATAAACTTTCTGAGGGAAGTCCACTAGCTTATGTAAAGATTTTAAAAATAAGCCATATACTAGGCAATAACACATACTAAGAATTTAGGTGATTATATTAGTATAAACACTTCAGGATTTTTTTTTAGCTTATACTATTCATCTATTTCTTTTTCAGCTTATACTATGAATCTATTGCTTATTCTATTGATTATAAGATAGGACCTTACTAAAAATACAAAGAATCCTTAAATATTAAATTTTACTAAGTTTCTGGGTTATTTTAGTGTACTAACATTAATATTATTATTTCTTGTCAAGTCTCACATCACGAAGAACACCTGTAAAGCAAACTGAATTTATTTCCTTTTCGTGTTGATTGTATAGCCTCTTTTGATATCCATCAAAACATAAAACTTAAATCGATTTTGAATAAATAAATTGTCTAAAAGAGGAATCTCTAATTAATGTCTTTTAGGATTTTTCTAATGTTTACTTGTGGTATTATTTTAGCTAGCCGTTAGAAATATGTTATGCACATTTTAAACCTTTGACATAGTCTTTAGGAAGCAAAGAAAGTGGTGAGCAGATGTCTGTATTTCTAAACATTTGCCAGCCATATAGTCTACTTTTGATTTACCTAAATGTTTTGTGATAGAGTTCAAGAAACAATTCCGAGGACAGTGTTAGCTGTCTAGTATAGCCTGTTCAGTACCGACAGTACAAAGTCAGTAATAGTCCCTGGGCTTTGAAATATGGGAGAGACTTGATTGTAACAATTTTTACCCAGTCCATCATTCTGCCCAATGAGAAGGCACTTTCAGACCAAGCCTAACCTGGGAATTTACTTAACCAAATATGCCAAATATAAACACATGCAGTGAAGAATCCAATTTAGTAGAATGTGAAACAATGTGAAACAGAGTACTTAGGGTACTTAATAATGCTTCAGCATTAAAGAAAGAAATCGTTCTTTTTCTTCACCTATTTAATGCTTTACCATAGTGTATATTGAGCCATAAGCCTCCTATGAACAAAATTATGATCAACTCAGTTTTTACACCTTTGTAAACAAGGATAGTAACAGTACACTAAAAATAATTCTTGTAGGGAGCTCCCTGGTGGTGTAGTGGCTAAGGCTTCGGTGCTATCAATGCTGCGACCTGGGTTCGATTCCCCACCAGGGAACTACCCACATATAAATAATAATAATAATAATTCTTGTAGTATATAGAATTCTAAGATTGCTCAAGATCTCCACCTGCAAGCATACACGTATAATCTCCTATCATTGAGAGCCAACAAAAAAAATATCCCTATAAATGTGATGAGATACCACAGTACTAGGCTATATATGATAAGGACAAAAAAAGTCATTTAATTAATGTCCCTAATCATTTTACTTTGAGTTAAATAGATGCTATCCTAGATGAACTCGACAATATAAAGTGAGCAATTTAAATTTTTTATTTTTATTTTCTTAACTTTTATTACATTTATTGGGGTGAAATTGGTAAGTAAAATTATATAGGTTTTAATGTATGATTTTATAACACATCATCTATTGCGTTGTGTGCTCCCCACCCAGAGTCAGTTCTCTCACCACCATGTGCGTGACCTCCTTTTCCATCTTCTACCACCACCCCTCCCTCCCTCTCATACTCAGGTAACCACTAAACTGTTGTCTTTCTTTATGGGTTTTTGTTTCATTGTTCATTTGTCTTGTTTCTTTGTTGCTTTCAGTTTTACATCCCACATATAAATAAAATCATATGTTTCTCATTTTCTTCTGACTTATTTTGCTTACCATGATAACATCAAGATCTATCCATGTTATCACAAATGGCAGTATTTCATCTTTTTTATGGTTGAGTAATATTCATATATATATATATATCTCAAAGCTTCTTTATTTAATCATCTATTTAAGGACACTTTGGTTGTTTCCATCACTTGGCCACCGTGACTAAGGCTACAATGAACACAATGAATAATGCTACAATGAACATAGGGGTACATATATCTTTATGGATAAATGTTTTTCCTTTTTTGGTTAGATACCTACAAGAGGGATTGCTGGGTTGTATGGCAATTCTATTCTTAATTTTTTCAGGAACCTCCATACTGTTTTGCCTTGTGGCTGTATCAATTTACATTCCCACCAGAAGTGTATGAGTGTTCCTTTTTCTCCACAGTCCTTCCAACACTTAATATTACTTGTCTTGTTGATAACCATTATAACAAGTGTGAGGTAGTATCTCATTGTGGTTTTTATTTGTGTTTACCTAATAGGAAGTGAAGTGGAGCATTTTTTCATATATCTGCTGGACATTTTTATGTCCTCTTTGGAGAAGTGTCTGTTGAGGACTTCTGCCCATTTTTAAATTGAAATGTTTGTTTTTTGTTGAGTTGTATGAGTTCTTAATATATTTTAGATTTTAGCCTCTTATTAGAAGTGGTGTTTTCAAATATCTTCTATTCAGTTGGTTGCCTCCTTGTTTTGTTGATGGTTCTTTTTGCTGTGTAGAAACTTTTCAGTTTGATAAAGTCTCATTCATTTGTTTTTGTTTTTACTTCCCTTGCCTTTGAGGTCAAATTCATAAAATCCTCTCTAAGACCAAGGTCCATAAATTTAATACCTGTGTTTTCTTCTATGTGATTTATTGCTTCATGCCATATATTTAGGTCTTTGATCCATTTTGAGTTAATTTTTGTATATGGTGACAGCAGTCTAGTTTCATTTCCTTACATGTGGCTTTTCAATTTTCCCAGCACCATTTACTAAAGAGGCTTTCTTTTCTCTATTGCATGTTTTGGGTTCACGTGTCAAGTGTGCAATTAAAAGAGATTCTTCTGCTGGCCTTGAAGAAGTAAGCTACCATTTTGTAAGAAGTCTATAGAGGGGGTCATGTGGTAAGTACCTGAGGGCAGCCTCTCAGGGATGAGAGTAGTTCCTGGCTGACAGATACCAAGATAATGGGGACTCAGTCCAAAAATTATAAAATGCTTTATTTTTCCAACCAGCAGTGAGCTTCCAGGGTACCCTGAGCCTCAGATGACATTATTTCCCCAGCTTACAACTTGGCTATAGCTGAAAAAAAGAACCCAACTAACTGACGCCCAGACTTCTGAATCATGAAAAATGTGATACAACGAGTTTATGTTGTTTTAAGCTGCTGACATTGTGGGAATTTGTTACATAGAAATCGAAGACTAATATAATTTCTATAGTATAATGTATATAATTCTTATTATATGGTGTGAGTTCAATTTTTTACAAATACTTTTTTTGGTTGCTTTTCTCAAGAAAGCCTAATAATCTATAAATATTGTTATTGGTCAGACAGGGTTTATCCTACTTATATAGTTTATGAATAACTTTAGCTGGAAGTACAGAAAACTCACTGCCAACTAATATAATAAAAAAACAAATCACCTTACAAAAATTAAAATACAAAGGGGTTTAGCTATGGTTGAAGGATCCAGTAGCAAAACAATGTCATCAAGATTGATTTTCTCTCTCTCTCTCTCTCTCTCTCTCTCTCTCTCGACCTATAAATTTCCCTTCAGATGTCATTGAAAGGAAGTGAATTTTTAGTGTCATATATTCCATTCAATCATAGATATTTAGTAATTGTTTGCAATATAACAGACAATAAAGGAGACAGGACGCTGGTGCTAATGTCTTTTGTCACCTTAAGAGAAGCTAATGAGCTAGACAGCTGTAGTGTTGAAAGAATCTAAGCAAGATAGAATATTAAACCAAAAAATAAAAATTTAGCAAAGATAAAGAAAAATTTTATCTTGAAGCATAGATATATCAATTAATTAGAATGGGACTATCTAGATTTGATAACATTTTATGTAAAAAAGAAAAGAAACTTTTGGTTGACAGAAAATATAGCATGAAGTGGAATACAATAGCTCAAAGTATATGTAATTTTAGGCTGCATTCATAAAAAGGAAGTGATAACATCAACTGACACAGTGTTAATGTGCTCCAAATCTTATGCAGAGTGAATGTAGTATCTATTTACAAGTTTACAAGGAATTATGAAAATCTAAATGTAATTCAGGGGAGAATAGTCCAATTGAATAAAAGTCTAGAAGTGGTGTGACATGACAAAAGATTAAAAACTATAAAATAGTTTATATGAAAATGAGAAGATATAAAGGAATGTTTATTGACCATTAGTATTTTTTCATATAGACAATCTGCCAAGAAAAATAATAAGTTTCAAATCATATACGCACACAGGAAAAAATGTTTAAGAAAAATTCTGAATGATCATTTCTTCAGGAAATCCTAAAAATGGTTCTGCCCTTAAGGGAGTAAATTTGGAATAGTACTACTACAAAGTTTTTTAACTTATATATAGTTATATAATTCTCTAATTTTTACTAAAATAAAAGCTGATATTTTTAATAGGATTGATACAGATCTAGAGACAAAATTTATAAACATCAGTCAAATAATATTTAATTTGCTTTTTCATAAGCATCACTGATGACAGCTAACATTAGCCTGAAAAATAAAACAAAGCAAAGCAAACAAACTGATAACTATTCTCATTATTTTAAAGATCTTTTCTAATAACCTTATATCTTTTATGCCCATACTCCCCCTTTTTCCCTATATTTAATGGCCTTGCTAAATATAATATAGAACAAAAATTGAAATACAATCAGCAATATTAGTGTTCAAGATTAGTAATTTTATAATGTAGAGAAGAAGCATTTAAAAAACTATTTCACACCATCTGCTGTACTACTTAATCAAATTACATGTCTATATATTAAGTGAAATTGTAACGTATAGTTGAAAACTCTCTCTGTGGTTCTCTGGGTAGAATGTTATCACTGCTCTATATTTGCTGTTTTTCTCTTGTTAGAGATAATTATAGGGATCATCCTTAAGCAATTTTAAAGTAAATAAATGCCAAATCAATCTATTAGTAGAATTAATATTTAGTAGCATCCGGTAATCTCAGAGGTTAAAGACTTAACGATTTAATTGAGTTAAGTAATGTTCACATAAAAACAAATGTATTTTCTGTTGCTGTTTTTCCTATAACTGACTTAGAATGTCTGTGGTGGGCAAACTCTGAAGAGGTCTTTGTAATTCCTGCCTCCTTATTCACACCTTTCTTCAATATTTTCATGTTGAGTGTGGATAGGATCTGCCACTGGCTTCTAGTCAATGGGATATGACAAAGGTAAAAATATATATGTGATTATATATGTTATATCATATATATATAATGTGATTATGTTATATTATTGTGATACAGGTTGCAACATTTCTCTTGTTAAATATATTTCTTCTTGGCTGTCTTTGAAGAAGCGGGCTGCCATATTGTGAGCCACCATATGGAGAGGGCCACGAACAAAGAGTGGAGGTGGCCTTCAGCCAATAACCAGCAAAGAACGGATGCCCATAATTGAGCAGACTGCGAAGAACTAAATGCTGCCAACATCCTAAGATTGCTTGGAAGCAGAGCCTTCCAGAATTGAACCTCAAATGAGTACAAAGCCCCAGTCAGCATCATGATCCCAGTGACCCTAAAACAGAGGACTCAGTTGAGCTATGCCTGGACTCCCTACCCATAGAAACTGTCAAATAATACACACTTGTTGTTTTAAACCACTAAATGTGTAGTAATATCGTATGCCAATAGTTGACAAATAGAATGCATATCGTCAAATATGTGAGGTTGTTTGCTGAATATTTTAGCTAAATATTCATTTTTAATTCTATCTGAACCACAAACCAGAAAGGTGGCTAATGTTATACTTTACTTTATTCTAGAGAAATGTCCTTTTCTTGTAAAAGCTATGCACAATGCTGTCCTTTTTCAAAATTGTATCAACAATGTAGTTTTGATTTCTAATATTAGCCTTTTGTACTCACTTGTATATACACTGTAAAATAGTAAGGGTGATCATCAGTGATATTTTTGTGTAAAATCCAATAAACAAATTGAGAAGTAGATCTCTAGATTTTTTAAGTATAATTCATATCTAAAATTAATATATATATATGAATATAAATTCATATATAAATTCATATATATAAATTCATATATATAACTCTTTATAGTGTTAATGACATGACCTGTTGCACTCTCTAGCTTTTAAATGTCACTGTTAAATGAATGGTACAATTATGGTCTTTCTTCACCCCACAAGTGATCTTTATATTATTAAAAAATGCATTATTATATTCTGGTACCATTCAGAATATTTCTCCTTATCATACAATTAGCCCATCAGAATGATTGCCACTTAATATTAACTGTACTTTGTGCCATGCACCTAGTGTACATTATAGATTGCCTAAGTGTGCACTCATTCATTTATATGTTTTAACTTCTCTACAATATATAAACTCATGAAAAATAGGATTTCCATCTCACATATTTTTTTTCAAACCTCAATGACAACTCATGTAAAGATATAACATCTAAATATTTTTCTTGTATAACTACATGATTAATCACTTAATAATTTATTCCATTCAGGAATCCTAAAGCACTGCATTTACTTTTAAAAAGAAAATTTTAAAAAAATGTAAGTGAAATTAAAAGGGAAGAATAAATGCTTTAAAGTGTTAGATAACTGGAGGGAATAAGTACACAAAATGAGCAAAGAAAAAGAAGAAAATATAAAGAAAGAGAGGGAGGGATGTAAGAAAAGAATGATAGAAGGACAAATATAAATATAAGGAAATAAATGTCAATAATTTTATTTTCTACAATGATATGATTGATTTATTATAGCTAATCCCAAAGTAGACCATCTGTGAAGAATTATTTTTTTGTCTGGGTAATTACAATGATAATATAGAAAGAGCAATTTTATAATTATGTGTTTAAGAATTTTAAAGATTGTACTACAGCTTCTATTATTGGGTAATTATTAATATGCTTGTAGACTACGATAGTCATGTGAGCAAAGGAGGAATGAGGAGAGTAGGAGGATTTTTAATACTTGGGATAATCTTTGTGTAGTCCCTTAACTAAATAATATTTAATTACATCCATTAAGCATATTCATTGCTTGATAACCAGAACAGATTATCTTATCCAGCTGAAATGTTTAAAAAATGGACATCACAGTCTCAGGTTCACATCTACTGGTTAGTAAAATAATCATTTTTAAGATTTCTTTTCATATTTAAATAAGGCAAACTACTTAACCAAAATCAATAGTTCATAAAGAATTAAACAGGTCACATTAGCCAAAAATTACAATATTATTTAGTTATATAATTTCAAGACAGGAAAGATAAAGGTGCCACAAGTAACTAACACATGGGTTTATAAATCAAAATAAGTGCATGCAATAAATCTTGAAATACAGACAGTAAAGCACAGGTGTGCTGGATTTCCTAAGTATATTAGTTGTTATACGTAAGAAAGTAAGCTGAGGAATTTAAAATCATTTTGCATCTTAAGAATGGCAGAAAGTTGCCATATCTTTGCAAAGAAAAGGTGGTTTTGTTTTAGGCCACATTCTATCTGTGTTTGCACTGACAGTTCAGTATTAACCTGCACTTTATCTAGATTAAGCCTTAACATAACTCATCAAAGCCACTACCTTGACATGTAGGTGATGGATTCTAAAGGAACTGATGAAAAGAATACAAAGGAAAAGCTGTCTTGCCCATAACAACAGCTTTGCCACCCAGCATGTACCATTACTTTCTCCAAAGCTTTCAAATGTGACGTTGAACAGGTCTTACCAGATACAACCCTGAAGCAGTGGCCATTACTGAGTTTGCCAAAATGATTAGTAGAATTTTTCTCCTAAATTATTTCTTTCCAATTTGGGAGTCAGCAGAGTGAACGGGTTCTAGAAACATTTACTGAAATTTGGTTAGCTTTGGAGGCAATGTCATATGTTATGTGTCATTAACTCCATTAAATATTTTAAGTTTGTTTTCTTTGTTCATTTAAAAAAAGTTACAAGAATTATCCTCAGATATTTTAGTGACAAGATTCAATAAATATAATTAATTCAGTTATTTACTCAACAGAGAGTTATTAGTCTATTATATGAAAGCCACTGCCTTGTAGACAAAAGCAAGTTAAAATCTTGTGGAGGACTTTATGGAACAGAAGATATAAGTAAACAAAAAGGTAAAATAGAATGTGATACATTTTAAGTTTGAGCCTATCTCTTCCATGCAAGTTTAAGAAACATAATAACTAAAACAAGTCTTGAATATCACCAAGAATCCTACCGAGTAGAGAGGACATTTGAGCAAAGGGGTGCTAGGTATTAAGATTTGAGAATTACATTGAATTGTGAGAACTGTGAACAGCAGTTAAATCTTTGAATGAATATAGAATACAGCAGGAAATGACACCAGAAAGTGTCCAGATCGTGAGGAACATTATATGCAATATCTAGGCAGAGACTATGGTGAGAGAAAGCAGTAGAGATATTACAGGTGATCCATAACTATAATGAGCAGAACTTAGTGCCTAATTAGATTTGGTTGCAGAAGAGGAGGGACAATAAAAATCATAATAATATCACTCCAGAGACTAACCTTCCTTTGGGATTGTATTGTATCACAGAACACGTAAGTCCTTAAAGATCAGAGAGTTCTTCTCATTCAATTTCTATCCACCATTACTGGGATGGTTCACTTGTATAAATTATGTCACATTTAACTTTATTTCATATTTTTATAATAATAAATCTCTGCCCCAAATGTATTACCATAAGTAACATATTCTCTGACATACTATAGTTTTGGCAACCTCCTACTCCTATAATTGTCCTCTCTGGTTTCTCAAAACTTCCTTTAATTATATATCATAAGAGCTGAAATATTTTATCAGTTGAATTTTGGATCTTTCTGCATACCCACTGATAAATCTGCAGACCCCTAATGTGATAACTGCACAATAAAGTAAAAGTAAACAAAATTTTTAGAAGAGACATTATAAGGAATATATACCCAGGTACGTATGGCTCAATCAGAAGCTATTAACTGAACTTTATCTTCTTGGTTGCACTGAACACTTGAGTAATGTGCCACTACACCCCCCCCCCAATTTATTTAACTATTAATTAATAACACTAAAGCTAAGTGATTTAAAATTCTTCATCAGTCATATTAATTTATAAAATGAAAGAAATATGGATGTTATGTTGTAGCTAAAATTCTCAGATGCTATATTTTGGCTATCATTTTTATTTTTTGTAAAGAAATACCAGATGATGATAACAAAATATCAACATTTGTAGATGATTTTCTTTTAGAAAAAATAGTTGACTAAATTTATCTTAATACAATTCAAATATGCTTTATTTGGTGGGAGATAAAATGAGGGGGTTTAAAAACTTCTGGGAAATTATCCATAACCTGGATATGGAATGTATTGTGATTTGAAAAGAATATGTCTCAAATTATCATTCCAGTTAAAATGATGAGAATGTATGAGGGTATCCAGTCATGTATTAATAATATGAAAAATAGGGGCATTTATGGCTGTTTTTTTCCTGACAGTCCTCATATGTTTTATTCTAATTTCTGTTTATATTTATAATTTTAATTTAGCATGAAGAAGTATTATATCAATAATAACATTCTCTACCTTTATGAATTTGCACTATGAAATTACTAACTTAGAGGCAATGCTTCATCATCCTATCCAACAATGTAAGGTCTATGAAACATTTTTTTAATTGGGCCAAGAACATTTAACATGAGGTCTATTCTCTTAAAAATTTTAGTGAACAATACTACATTGTTAACTACAGGCACAATGTTGTACAGCAAATCTCTGGAAATTGCTCATCTTGCATAACTAAATCTTTATATCAATTAAACAGCTTCATTTTCTATTCTCTAGCCCCTGACAACCACTAACCTACTCTTCGTTTCTTTGAATATGACTAATTTGGATATCTCAAATATGTAAAGAATTTGTTCTTCTGTGACTGGCTAACTTCACTGAGAAATATGTCTTCCAGAAAATTGATGCTACAGAAATAAAAAAGATAATAAGAAACTATTAGGAACAATCATACACCAACAAATTGAATAGTCTAGATGAAATGAATGCATTAGTAGGAACACACAACCCAAGAATGAACCATGAAGAAAGAAAATTGTTGAAAAATAATGAGTAAAATTGAATAAGTAAGCAAAAATTTCAGAATAAATAAAGCCCAGGAACAGACAGCTTCACTGGTGAATTCTATCAAATCTTTAAAAAAGAATTAATATCAATCCTCCTCAAAGTCTTTCAAGGGGGTTCCCTGGTGGTGTAATGGCTAGGCTTTGGTGCTCTCATTACCATGGGCTGGGTTCGATTCCCAGCCAGGGAACTATTTCCCGCCACGAAGAAAGCAAGAAAACAAACAAAAAGAGGCCTTGGACATTGTGGTTTAATTCTTATACCTTCTTCTACTCTTTATATGGGTGGGGGAAGTGCACCATTCAGACTAAACCAAGTCAGGTGGTCCTTGGAATTAAAAAATTTTAAAACACTTGCAAAGCAGCCCTTTGTTTTCCATACCCCGTAAGCTTTATTAGTGAACATGTCCCGAGTTTCTTCAAGGAAATCCATTTGCTTCTCATAGTATCTACTTCTGTAGACCCTTAATTTTGACTTTTTGCAGCTCTGCTAAATCATAACCCTCTCCATCTGCTCTCTGCTCACTGGTATTATGGGTTGGTATTGCATATGTTCTAGTTTTGTTAAAGATGGAATTGTATTATCTTTGAAAGAGAAAGGGATTTATATGTCTTTACTGTTCTGAAATTTGAAACAAGGAGAAATGAGAGTTGGGGACAGAGAAGAAAAAAATATAAATGTCTTCACTTCATTATTTAAAAATGAGCAATTAGAAATGAGAGTAAGAAATACAGTCAAAGATTTAACATGAGGTAATTGACTGAACCGAAGAAATGAGTGACAGTGAGACACCTAGAATGCCTCTCAACACAGTCAGTATTTCTGCTACAATTGTGTTATGTTGTGCCAAAATTTTTCTCAATTTAGTTCCCTAGCAATTAATAAAAATTCAATAGAGTTATTTTTCAAAACATATAAGAAAATTAACTGTGAATTACTGAATATAAAATTTGGAGGTCTGGGTTCAAGTCTTAACTTTGTCATTATCACATACCTGTGGTTTATCACTCTCTTTATCTAAGTTCCAGATTCTGGATACAGGAAATGTATTAAACATTTTTACTATTCTAGATAGTTTATGTATTTTTAAATTAATTCCTTTTAAACATTAGGTTGTAACAGCTGTTTTCCTCTGATTTTTACCTAAGAATCTGAGACAGAACACGCCGAAGGCTATATAGCTGCACGATTGCATATAAATAGACCAATAACCTTCCAAGTCTCAAAGTCAAGCACACTACTCCTTTTATTTTGTTTGACCACCTGGCAATGTTAACTACAACCATGTTGGATTCTGTGACCTTAATTCCAGGCCATTCTTCTCAACATCTTTTGTAGATGTCTCTGATATTTACTCTTAAATGTCAATATTTTCCAGGATCTTCATTCAGCCTTCTGTGCTTCCCATGTTCAATATGACATTTGGATGAATTCTTTATTGTCCTTTGCTTCAACTATATCTTATATGCCTATTTGCCCCAATATTAAAATTTTATCTCAGAATTATCTGGTATGCCCAAGGTTTATGTATTTAAATTCCATCTTCCTGTGAATATTTCTAGAAATCCAGATCCAAATGTCTCTGTAACCATATTTATCATATTTCTCCATCTATGCTTCTTCCTGGCTCCCCATTTTCTAATTGGCATCATCTGAAGTCTCACAAGTTTTAGTCTCAGTTACTATATTATGTACGAATGTGTCTCCCTACCTTCTACCCCTTCTATTCTATGCTGAGTGGTTTTTCTAAACTATAGTATTAATCATGGTGTAACTTATTTAAAATCTTATAATACCTTGGCATACATTTTAGTGTATATTTCATACTATTTAGATTATCATATAAACCTTGTATTTTCTGATTATCACTTAACTTTCTGATCACTCCTTTTTCATCTGCAACATACTTATTCACATGAGTCTCAAGACATTTAGTTCCTAATTGTATTTTGATCTTTCATTTTTCTGTGCCACAACATAAAGTTTTCTTCTATGTGATATTACTATTATTCATCTTTTAAAATTCAGTTTAAATGTCATTCCCCTAAGGAAAATTTTCCTTGAAATCCTTTTCTACTTTAGTTGACTTTATTTTGGTGTTCTCAGAGGACAGTGTATGGGCCTTTCTCTCATAACATGAACCTCACTGCTGTAAGATTGTGTTTTTTTAACCCTGTGCCATTTCTGTGTTTGTTATAATTTTCAATGTTAATTAATAGCATTTTTCATACTCAGAGACTCTTTCTTGGGATGTAGTAAATATTCAACTAAAATTTTTCAAAGGAAGAAATAGAGAAAAATGAAAGACAAATTTGAACAATGTGTTATCTGCCGCAAAATCCTAAGTAGTTTCTTCTTCGCAATGTTGCTTATCTAACTCAAAGAGTTGTTATACCTTTGACAAGATACTTATGAAAGAATTTTACAAATATAGTAGCCATACACATTTACAAAATAATTAATACAAATACCTATTGAGTAGTAGTATATAGGGACAAAAAGCTTGATATAATTGAAAGTAGAAGGATAAAAATTAAATCTTAAAATCATTTATTTATGCCTGAATGTGCTGGCAAGAAGAATCACTCAAACTTTCTAAAATCAGCTGTTTTTTGAATGAATCAGGATGTGATTAATCACTCTGCCTTTTCAAATGGTTGATGTTAACCTCAAATGATACATGTGAAAGTTCTGTTAAATAGCAAAGCACTCTACAAATATAATTTATTATTCATGGCTTACTTTTAAACATCTCATACAGGCAGATTCCCGTGCTACACAATGCAGGGGACATAAATTAGCAGTAGAAAGTACTGTCTTTGAATGGAAAGATCATAGGCTTTTAAATCTGGTAAGATGAATTCTACCTTAGCCAATTACCAACTGACTTTGACTACAACACTTCATCTTTAAATCTCAGTGTCTTCATGTACAGAGAGGGTAGTACTAGTGCTATTCATTTGTCTCAATTGTCGGGGACAAATGGGATGATCAAAGCCATAAATTTCAATGTAGATGAAGGGTAAGATTGTGTCTTTGCTTTTGTTTGCATATTATTTTTTAAAAATTGTTTTATTAAATTTATTGGGTTTTACTAAATTTATAGGTTTCAAGTGTGCAATTCAATAACACATCATCTATGTGGCGAACACACAATGCATCATCTTAAGTCTTATCATCTTAAGTTTGAAACTCAAAAGAAATGTTTTTATAAAAGATATATATAGAAAAACCCCTGGTACCCTTGTGGCAATGAATAGTTCAATTCTTACTTTCTAAGGAAAAGTTAATTTCTATTTGGGTTTAGTCATCAGCTTCATGCCTGTGATAGATCTTTGTTTTGAATTGATATTTAAACATTGATAAACACACACACACACACACACACACACACACACACACTATACAAATATTAAGAATGTGTTGCTTCAAATGTTCTTTTTTTTCAGCTAATAGATTCTTAATACACTATTTATAACTACTATATGGCTATTATATATTTTCTTTTCTTAGTCATACTGTCATGAAGTGGTGGATGATGATAATTATTCTTAAATTTTTCACATAGATGCTTGAGGTACCCTGTTCCCCAAAGCTGAAAACTCAAATGAGAATTTGAATTAGAAATGAGATGTCTCTTCCTAAAGGCAAGCCAACATCTGGATAGACTTTATTCTGAAGACAGTATCCATCAAGCTTGTCATAGGCACAAAAATGCTTAAATCCTTTCTTTCTTCACCACAGTGGGACTGCCTCCTGAGTTCTTCCCCACCCCCTCCAAACAAACAAACACATATTTTATTCTTTTTTATTTTGTTTTATATTTTATTATTTTTATTTTGTTTTGTAGTTTTAGATTTGTCATTTTAAAATTACATTTGACATACAATATTATGTGGGTGTCAGGTGTACAGCACAGTGATGAGTCATTTATATAACTTAATAAATCCTCATTCCAATACATCTGGGTCCCCTCTGACACCATACACAGTAATTACAATGTTACTGACTATACATCCTATGCTGCATTTTATATCCCTGTGACTATTCTATGGCTATGAATTTCTACTTATTGATTTCTTCCCCTTTTTTAACCCACTTTTTTGCTCTCCTCCAATTACCCCAACATCACCCCATCTGACATCACACAAAGTTACTGCAACCTTATTGACTACATTCCCATGTTACACTCTATATCTCCATGATTACTGCCTTGTAACTACCAAACTAAACTTCTCAATCCCTTTCTGTTATTTTACCTCCTTTCCCATCTCTCCTTCCAACTTAATGAAGTCCCTCTAACATTCTTTATAGTACTGGGTTGGTGGTGATGAACTCCTTCAGCTTTTTCTTGCCTGAGAAGCTCTTTATCTGTCCTGTCATTTTGAATGCTAGTCTTGCTGGATACATTAATCTTGGTTGTAGATCCTTGGTTTTCATCTCGTTGAATATTTTCTGTCATTCTCTTCTGGCCTGTAAAGTTTCTGATGTGAAAGCTGAGAGTCAAATGGGTGTTGCCTTATAAGTTACTACTTGCATTTCTCTTGCTGCTTTGAGAATATTCTCTTTTTCTTTAACTTTTGCTATTTTAATTATGATGTGTCTCAGTGTGTTCCCATTTGAGTTCAACTTGTTTGGGACTCTGTGTTTCCTGGGCTTGTATGTCTATTTCCTTCACCAGGTTAGGAAAATTTACAGTTATTATTTCTTCAAATAAGTTCTCAATCCCTTGCTTTTCCTCTTCATCTTCTGGTAGTCCTGTGATGAGAATCTTGTTACGCTTAAAGTTGTCCCAGAAGAATCTCAAACTATTCTCATTTTTTCGGACTCTTTTTTCTATTTGTTGTTCTGATTGTGTGTTTCCTGCAGGCTTTTCTTGCAAATCACTGCTTTGCACTTCTGCTTCATGCTTCTACTTTATCTAGTCTAGTGACTCTTTTATCCCACTCTTCGTTTCAGTTCATGTAATCTTTATCACTGCCTGGTCCTTTATAATGATTTGTATGTCTCTCTTTATGCTTGCTATCTTTCTGTTTAAATTATCATTAAGTTCCCTGAGCATTTTTATAATCTTTGTTTTGAGCTTTATCTCTGATGGGTTGTTTGACTCCATCCTGTTTACTGTGATTTTCTGTTGTTCAAATTTATTTTGAGCTCCTTTTCTCTGGTTTCTCATTCTGGCAGCCTCTCAGTTTTGTAGGTATTCTGCTTCTTAACCCAACACTCGCTGCTGCAGTTCCTTTGGTGTTCACTGGATGAGCATAACTCTGCAGAAAAGAGGCAACCAACATTTGTGCTGTGGGGTCATGGGGCTGTGCAGACAGTATTGGTATAATTACACCTTTCTGTTCTCATTTTGCCCCAAGGACTCTGCCCTGAGCCTTGGGGTCAGTCCTGTATGCTGCTCTCTCAGACCGTGCTGGCTGTGGGCTGAGAAACATGAGTGCAGCCCTCTCCATTCCCCTTCCGGGTTATAGGGAAGTCATGCTGCAGCTCCTCACCTCCTGGTCACTCCCCCTCCTCTTGGAACCAGAGTGAAGTCAGGAGCTGCATTGCACAAACCTGGTCTGTACCTCCTGGGGGTCAAAGTGAGGTCTGGTTGTGGTATCTCATGGCCCCCTACCTCTGGGCCTCCTTTTCTGTGTTCTGTGGACTGAGTGAGGTCTGGAATATTCATCTGGCACCTTCTTTTTCCTCCCTTCCCCAGTGGTAGAGTTCCAAGTGGGGACCCATGTGTGGCCTGCATCTGGGCATTCCCCCTTTTTTCTTCCCTATTTGCCCACTGGCCACCTGTAGTTACTATGATATAATGAGCAGGTTTCTTAGCTGTGTTTGTGCATTATGTAGGGCGTCCTCAGTTGCGTTGTAGATGTTTTATTTGTTGTAACGTCCAGGGGAGTTTTCTCAGGAGTACCTCTCAAGTGGCCATTTTGTTTCACATTTTTTATTCTTTATGATAATTTCTCCAAAACATATTTAGGTTATCAGCAATCTAATTCCTTGCAAACTAAATTGTTTAAATTTATGGGTCAGGTATCTCTAACATATCCACTGTTATTTCTGGTTCGAAAGTTCTTCTTGTTGTTTCTCAACTCTGATTCTTAAAATCTCATTTTGTATCTCTTGGGTTTTCCATTATTTGAATGCTTTGTTCTGTGCTTATTTTATTTTTAGTTCATTTAACTGCTTTTATAAGTTTTATTTTTTCCCATGTATTTTAACATCTATTTTTAATAATAAAAAAAAAACTCTCTCCTTTGGAATACGTATAGATATTTATAGAGTTTAAGGATATTTCCATTCAACATAATGTACTTTAAATATAAAAGAAAATTAAGTCAAAGCTGGATTACCATTTTTCCATTAATTAAATAACTTAGGATGAAATTAAAACAATTAAAATCACCCATACGTTTCCCATGTAAAAAATACTAAAATTCAGTCTTCTCATTTTACAATTCTAAAATTGGAAATGTCTTTGTCACTCTTTACAAAAACGAAGATCTGGGCAGGTGTACAGTGGAGTGAAGTGAATGTGTAAGACATGTCTTTCCTACCTAGGAGTAAATGTCAATGTAGTTACTCTCCTTCAAGTAGGGAAAACAAGGATGAGCAAACCATGGCACATGGGCCAAAGCCCATTGGCCACCTATTTTAGTACTTCCTGTGAGCTAAGAATTATTTTTAAAGTTTTACTTGGTTGAAAAACAATCAAAAGTATACCATTTCTAACACATAAAAATCCCTAAAATTCAAATGCCATTATCTTTAAAATTTCACCCCAGAAATATATTCCCCCAAAATAAAAATACAAATATATATCTACACAGAAACTTGTACATTAATGTCCATAGCCAAAAATGTCATTAACTGATAAGTATATAAACAAATGCTGTATATCGATACAAGAGAATACTCTTCAAGAATAAAAAATACAGTGAATTGATAAATGCTGCAACATAAATGAATCTTGAAAAAAAATTATGCTAAGTGAAAAATGTCATATGCAAAAGACCATATATTGTATGTTTCATTTATATGAATTATGCAGAATTGGAAAACCTGTAAAGACAGAAAGATCAGTGGTTGTCACAGGTTGAGGAAAATTATTATTTATGAAAATGTTCTGGGATTAAATAGTAGTGAGGGTTTGTATGACTTTAAGAATTCATGATAAACAACTATTCTGAACACTCTAAAAGAGTGAATTTTATGATATGTGAATTTTGCCATAAAAAATGGTATTTATAAAACAAACACTTTCTGTTCGGTTTTCAACAAAGAAATGTCCAGAAACTATCAATAGACAATAAACATATAGATATATAGATAAATATAAAAATGGAGGGATAGAAATAATAACAGGTATTTCAAGCCTTGCTTCTGATTTATAGGACCTCTTGAAACTGTTTTGAGGTTGTTTATCTTTTTGGAACAATTTTTGCTCATTATCTCTCCAAATATTACTTATGTACCATTTGTTGTCATGTTTCTTTTTGGGATTCCAAATACCTGAATGAAATACCTCCTCTTATTTTTTATATGTCTTACATATTTCCCAACTATTAAACTGTTTGAGTTGCATTCTGTATTGTTTATTAGGAATGATCATACCTATATCTTTAGCTGTGTTTCATTTGGTGTTATATTTCTATAGATTTTTTATTTGATCATTATTTTTAATTTAAAAAATTTCACTTGATTTTCTTATAGCTTCTCAATCTTGTGTTTATTCCTCTGAGGAGAGAAAGCATATTATTTAAAATTCTAACTTCAATATTTGGAGTTCCTAGAAACTCACTATCCTCTATTTTGTTTTTGTTCAAAAACAAGTTGTCTTTCCTTCTCATGTCTATCATTATTTGTGAATCTGGTATTGGCATTATTATTTCAAAACTGTTCTTAGAAATAACTTAAAGCATGAGATACAGTTATCTTTCTTCAAATTTTATATAGTTCCTTCTGGAAGTCCAGTAAATTGAGTAGTAGTTACTATCACAATAATCTTATTTCAAGAACTAAGATGATTTAAAGTGGGCCTGTAATCCATGTTACTCATCCTCATAAGTTATCTCTTTAAAGATTCAGCCCATTTAAAGAAGGTATTTTTTCTACACAGTCTTCTTTATTTAGTACTAGACTGTGAATTTTATCCCAGTCCTTTATGTCATTAGTGCTGTTTAGTCTCTTAGACTTATAGGCAACATTTTCAAAATTGACAAATACCCAAAGTAAATATCATGGCATATCACTCGGAATATCTGCCTTCTTTAATACTTGGTTTGATGAAAATTACTGCCATTTTACTTTTTCTATAGTTAAAAACATATTTTAACAATATTTCAGCTTTTTAGGTTGTTCTAAGCAAGAAAGTTGATCTACAAGTAGTCCTCTGTTCCTGAAAAGTGAATTTATCTTATGGGAGCAAAACTATCCTAATTTTAGTTTCACAATAGGATCACGTTAGCTACTGTAGCTTGCTTTTATTGTATAACAAATTATCCCCCGAGTTGGTGATCCAAATCCTTAATTTTTAAACATCTACATAGTATTTTACTGTATGAATGTTTCACTGTTTAGTCAACTATGCCCTTTTTTTCATAGATATTGCAGTGCCTTTTTTATCTTTATAATTATTGCTGAAATAAGCATCACTGAATGTATGTTTATACACTGGCATATTTTAATTGCTGTGATATGGAGTTTAAGAAGAAAGGCATTTTGGCAACTCACATGTAATTTTTCAATTATTTTCTACAATGGGTCTATTTGTATTTTTTTTTTTAATTTTTTTTCCTTTTAATTCATTTTTATTGTTAGACTTATTGGGGTGACATCTCTTAGCAAGGATTACATAGGTTTCAGGCATACAGTTCTACAATGGGTCTATTTTTAAACAGAGAAAAATGCATTGTATTATTTTTGAGTAGTCAATTATTTCATTTTTCTTAAAATCAGATTGGAGCTGAGCAAATACACTATGTATGCATCACAAAGAATACTCAATGGCTACATTAAGCGTATCAGCTCTATACTACACATGATGCATAAGCAAATTTGATGATAGTTCAGTAAATGGCAATGGTAAATAGTCATATGAATATTTAACTATTATATATTTAAATATATAAATATAAATATATGCATTTATTGTATTTTATTTTCAAATATTTAAATTCTCATAGATAATATGACAAAAAAAATAGAAAATGCAGTATAAATTTACTTCTCTCGAATATTCCAGAGTCTTAGTAAGCCAACTAATGTAAGATGTGTCTTTTGATTATAGCTGCTTCTTAGTATTAAAAAAACTAGTTTGAATTAGCAACAACAACAACAAAACTGAAACATTAGAATTTGTGGTATTTTCTAAAGGCAAAATGTGACTTCGGAAAGATAGCAAGCCCTTGTATACTGACTTCCACCTACCTACAAAATCCAAAGTTATGCCAAAGTATTTTACACTCTACAATTCACTGAAATTTTTGTACATTTACTCCTATCTTCTTCATTCTCAATAATACACATTTAGTATTTCTTCACTAAGAGTTGGAATACCTTGCTTTGGTATTGTTCATCTAGAAAGAGACTAAATAGAACATACTGAACTCTAGCTCTGAAAAAAAGAAGTAACAGAAACAATGTGTATTATCTTGAATTGTATGCAATAAAATTAGAAGAGAAAGAGCAAACATCATTTTAGTGCAATCTTCTAGAAATGGGAAACTTCCTCTCATCTGCAGGAACTATTTTTTTAATAAGGCAATAATAGTGCTATAAAATAATTATAGGGACATTTTCCTAATATGAGTGACTCAATGCAGAGGACAGCCAAATGAGTCAATTATCAAGGAACCCCACTATGAAGAGGTTAGATTTTTAGAAGCTTTAGAATATGAACACACAGAGACACACACAGTCAGTTGTGTAATAGAAAATAATTCCATCGCTATAATGAAAGGTGCATGGAGCTTATTATACAGAAAAAAAGTAAACTGATTTTATAAATAAACTGACATTTTTATATGAAATATGCTATATAAACCATTTCTTAGGAAAAGGGGACTTATTAACTGTTAAAATTCTATGATTTTAGGTGGTTATTAAAATTTCCAAGAATTTATTGTAATTTTTAAAATAGGTCAGTTTAATAAAGTAGAATCTACCGGTATAAAAGATCTGAAAATAAGTACTAAGCTTAATGCTACAAGATTACCAAAATGTCAAAACCAAAAATAGTTTTTAATATTTTAAATACTAAAACTGGCTTATCTCATTAAAACACTATAAAAATACTGATAATATCAGGAAATGCAGAGTTACATTTTAATACACAAGACCAGTACTAAGTCAATATAATAGAAGGATTGCCACAAAGTAGCAAGGCTATAGAAATCTATAAGACATTTAACATGGGACTGGAAAAAAATATTTATAGATTTCCTATTATCACCAATTTTTAAAGTTGTATAATAACCTGTAGCTAATAATTTATATATCTAATAATTGTGGCAGAAATTAGAAATGAATTTTAATATACAATGAGATTCACTGAATGATAAAGCTCCCACTATATTTTTTCCAATACTTTCAATATTTTAATCTCTCTCTTGTGAAACTTTCAACTACTATCTCTCCTCAGGGCAACTCCCACAGTCAATGAATAATTTAGCCATAATTCTCATTAAAAACTGAGTAAGAGCCCCACAGCCTGTGTGAGTTACAAGGCAGTGTCACTAATGATTTGTTACTTCAATTTATGGTCTGAAAGAGTTCTGGGCAGCTTCAGAAAACTATGTGTAAAATTATCAGTCCAGATGGAACCTGTTACTCAAAAACACTAGTTATTGGTTTTTATGCACTTTCTATCTACCTTTATGATTTATTATATATCCTTTCTTTTCTAGAAAAGTACATAAACTATAATCATGGATTATGGATAGTTAATCTATTTAATAACCTTCATGATATCCATGCAATACAATAACAATTCTTATATTAACAGGTGATCTTCCTTGGGGACTAAAACTTAACTTTAAAATTTTAACCACTTTTATATCAAGCTATAGATCACAAAGTCTAGTATGCTATCCATGATAATAAAGTTAAGCACAAGCACAAAGTACTTTCAAATGTAAGACTTCACAATCCCAAATGTATGTTTATATTTAGTATTTGGTAAAAGCCCAACACTACCTTAGTTTTTGAATTAGGTAAGTTCTGGTGCTAAAAAGGAACTGCATGAAAATAATTCAGAAAAAAGAATAAACAAAACCTAGAAACTCTGCTACCCATTGCCAGCGCAAGACTGAAAGTGATCATTTGACCTAATTTACACACACATTCTTCATGAATGTTTAAAAGCTGAAAATTTCTGCCAAACCAAGTAAAAGTATTTGCATTAAAATGTTTCTTGAGATGCTGTAATTTGATGTATGAGTACAAGTATTTTTAACAGATTGAGAAGAAAATTATTTGGTTATTTAAAATATTATTATTCTATTAATAAGAGTTGTTTTAGATTACTTCATATTAGCTTAACAAAGTATTATACACTATGAACATTGTGAGTTAACAAGATTGTATGAATTTAGAGTGTAAGACCACCATATTAGAAAAATATGATAATAGAAATTTGTCATATTCCCAAAAACTTAGTTCACCTTTTGACATGAATCTTATCAACAGAGCAAATAGGAACTGACTTTTAATTCAGTATCATCCTCTCACATAAAGCCCCACTAGTCATGGAATTCTTCCTTAATATCACAATTAAATTGATAATTTACTCTGATGAAACTTTGTAATTTCAATTAAAATAATCCCAAATTAAATCTGTCTCTTAACTCATAGAAGGTAAATTAAATTAGAGGAAATCTTCGTCCGACCTCAGCACTTGAAAAATAAGATTGTTAATATTCCAGAAATCCTGGTTAGCTGCCATGGAAAAGTCGTACTCACTAACACCATCCAAACTTCTTGCTTCAGTCTGATTTTGAGTTTTTAGTCCTGGACTTACAAAGAGGGGCAGATATGTGCTAAATAGAATGCTTGCAAATTGCCATTTTAAAATTCCCCATACCCATGCTATTGCCCATTATACTACATAAAAAGGAGAAAATCAACTAGGATACCCCTACATTTTAATACTAGTTGTCTTTGAGGTGCTAAAATAATAGATGTATTTCATTTATGTTTTGCTTAAGCTTTAAAATATGCCATATTTCTATTAAAACATGCATTATTTTATATTCGTAATTTGGCAATCAGATATTCAAGCATTAAATAGAGGGGATGATATAGTTGAACAGTTCATAAGGACACAAACAACACTTTTTAGTTAATTGACCAATAGATTGAATGCAGTCATACATTTAAAAAATATATAGCTAATGCAATAAATCCCTGAGGCTTGTCACTGATCCCTCCTCTAGTATGAAAAAGACTAATTTTCTGTTGTCAACTATGTAGATCAGACCAGATATGAAATACTGTTTTCAATTTTGATCCTTAAGAATTTATTTAGGAAAGATAAGTAAAATTTACATAAGGTGATAGTGACCTTGAGAAGTCTATGTTAAAACTATGCCAAATAATATTTCTTAAGGAAACTTTGATATTGAATTTAGATATAAAGAGAATAAAGTCTTCACCATTGCCATAAAAAACTTAGATAGCATAAATGTATCACATATGTTATCAGAACTTAAATGACTAAAGTATGGTGAAAGGATCAAATTTGTGTGGTTGAATAATTTAATAAAGCAATATAAATCCTAAAGCCTAAAAATCAAAAGAAAATTTTACTATTTTTTATACAGCTTATATAAAAGAATATTAATTTTAGTTGAAACATCCCACAGTACAATTTGCTGCTTTATGTTGAGAATAATAAAGAGAAGAGGTGAATTAATTTGCTAAGACTATTGCTCAGAATTCCATCACATTGGCTTACATGTTAGAATAAATAATCTCATTCTTTCTTAAAATACTGTGATGCTGTGATAGCCATACTGCTCATCATATTATAGAAAATATTAAACTTCATTGATTTTTTTCATGTCTTTAGTTCTTTTGGAACATGGTTCCTAAAAAGATGATGGTTTATAGATCATGTCCTGTAGAACTATAAAATATTTAGCAGGAGTGAATGAGACAGGGAGACTTCTTGTTACTTCACTATAAATCTACTAAAGTCTCTGAAATAAAAATCAGAAGAATGGAATATAAGTCAAAGTAGAGTAGGAGACTCATCAAACCAAGTGTTACAAAAAATAGTATGCACTATTAAACACCAATAATTCCTTCTTGACATCTAATATTGGTCTTAAACATTTGTTAAAAATATTATATTCCCTACAATACAACATACATGAAAACCTATTTCAAACAATTATTATCTCAAGATAGATTAATGGGTTATACAACAAATCATTCATATTCATATAAGAATATAAATAATTCAGGTTACCATTTTATATTTTATTAAAGAGATTAATGAATGTTACCTGCAAATTTAACATTTGCAAATCACATACAATAAAGATTAATTTTCTATTGATAAAATTAGATATATGTTTTTGTGTAAAGGGAATGGTTGCGTTACATTCTTGAAGTAATTACACTGCAATTAAAATAATAGATTTGCTTGAAATTTAGTTGATTAATTAGTTCAAAATTTCAAGCCACATGGTTATAATTACATTGAAGATTAAAAGATTTTGGTTAAAATTTTATCTGTACCCTTAACTATTTCCTTGAGCAATTACACTGTTTACAAAGCACTTTTCTTAAATATAGCATATGGGCTCTGACTTCAAAGAGATTGGATAATAATATGGAAAAAAGGATACAACCACACATCGTACAAAATAATAGAAGCAGCAGAAGAAAAAATGCCATAAAAGCAATATAGTTTGGGTGATATTTAAATGCTAAAACCCACCTCAAAACAAACAGATGGTAAATCCATATCTGTTTACATGTAGATAGATGTCGGTGAAAGAGAACATAATTTTATATAAAACATGTTTACATTAGATTTATATGGCTATACACATGACTTAGGAGACTTTTCAGTGCCCATTACTGTCTAAATATACCTTTTTTTTTTTACATTATACTAAGCACAAGATGAATTATAGTTCTAGGAATAAAATTTCAAAAATAATTGTCATTTCTCTGTCCACTTTCAAAAATGGAATTGCCACCAGTTTTTTTTTTTTTTTACATTCTACAAATTTCAGAAATCTTTATGACCAGAATAAAGTCCCTTCCATTTCCCTAACCTAAGTACCAATAATTTATGACCATTAAAGTTAAGTGACATGTCCATAAAATTTGAAAAGGGTTGTGGATTTTACAAATGACAAAATCTCTTAAAAGATGGTTTTAAGATAATTTCATCTTCCAAAGTTTCATTTGATGAATTTAAAAGATACAAAAAGAAGTGATCCTCTGTTTAGAAAACACGTTTATTCTATGTTCTGTAGATTTGACTGATACATACAATTGTTTCAGATCATCTAAGTAGAGCACTAAATATAAAAAGTTGACCACTAAAAATTTTCCAAAGAAAGTACAGTGTATGTGTTTTAAAAATACAACATTCAATAAGTAGTACATTTGAGCCTTATACAGCAACTAAACCTGACAGACATTTTGGGCTGAAATTTAAAAGTGCAAAAATTGGTTATTATTAGTTATATGACATCTTTTTCTTAAGCTAGGTTTATTTTTTTGTCCATGGATTCAAATTCAAATGGACAAAGTTTCTGAAGTTTATCTTTATGTAGAGTTTCAGTTTTATAAGAAAAGTTAGCCTGAAAATGTCACAGCCTAAAATGAAAAAGCTTTCAATAAAAATAAGCCACTTTTATTTTTTAAAATAGTTATATTGAGTTTTCTTCAAAGAAGTGAGAATGTGAGAACAAAAATGGTTTTACCTCAAATAAAGATGATACAGTAAAACACAGGAGGAATTGGTTTAAGCGAGATAATAGTCATTGAATTTGCATCTGATTGAATTTGGGGACACTGAATTTGAAGCACTGACAGAATATTCAACTACAAATAATTTTCAAGCATTTGGGTATACAATGGTAAAGCGAGCATAGGAGATGAGCTTAGTCTATACCATCAACTACTACATATCATACAGTCATGGTCAAAGTTAAAAAATTGACAGGATTCCTAGGTAAAAAATAAAGAAGGAAAGAAAAACAAGAAAAGACATTTAAATTGCATATACATTAAGGGACATGAGGAAAAAGAGAGAGGTTGGAAAAACCTTGTAATTGATAGAGATCTGAAAACTCCTAAAAAGACAAAAGAGAATGAAGAAAAATGAAGATTAAAAAGAACATTGTTATGATTTTAAAAAGCTTGGCATGAATTATTGGTAAAGGATTTCTCACTGGTATTATAAATAAGCAGTAAATGTAGATGAACAGGGTAAGATACTTAGGTTTGAGATTATATATCAAGGTGAAGATTTTGACAAGTAGAAGTCCCAGTTTTAACATGTACTCAATCACCACTCTGAACAGCTTTATTCTAATTTTTAAAACTGGGTATTTCATCTTTATATTTGAGTCTTTTGTTAGGATTAAGTCAGTTGACTGCAAAACACTTCACAAATTATTTTCCTTCCTGTGTTATTTCCCTAAAATTCCTGTAACAAAAACGTAGGCATGATATTGACTTCTTGTTTGGTTTTGAATAATCCTAGCCACGCCTTACGTGTTAATTGGTTATTAGAGATGCATTTGGGTAACTTAATATCTATCAACTTTCTTCATGAAATTTTTATTTGAGAGAACATTATTTCAACAAAAATCACAGGAAAAATTTTTGGTGTGCTTCAAGAAATGTGTTGTGGTCCTGGAAATTGGCAAAACTAAAATATAGGAAAAACCACACTTTATATAAGGATTCAGTGCTTCTTGATATAGAATTTCTGGGAAAAATTTAAGTTACTCTTCAAGCATTCAGAAATCTAGAGCAAGATATGTTAGGGTACTAAGTGGGAGAATGTGGTACGTCTTAGAGGTTTGGGAGATTTTACACGGTTCTTGAGTCACTGGCAGCTACACAATCATAACTAAGGCTACTTTGTACAGCTTCTCACTTTGGGGACCGATTTCTGCACAGTGACCCAATGCAGGAGTAAAGTATTTAGAATAACATAGCATCATAAATGGAATAGTGCCAGGAAAATTACTTTGGAAGTGAGATGATAAAATTCACTAAAAATTAAGGCAGTGTGGCCATGTTAAACTTGCAAACTCTTTTAAAGCATTACTTACATACTTTGTTTTTTAATTAAGTTTATTGAAGTGACACTGATTAGTAACATATAGGTTTTAAGTATGTAATTCTATATAATACATTATCTATATATTGCATTGTGTGTTCACCACCCAATGTCACTGCTCCTTTACCCTCATGTATTTAACCCCCTTTAACATTCTGCTAGCACTCCTCTCCCCCTTACCCTCTAGTAATTACTAAACTATTGTCTGTGTCTATGAGTTTTGTTTTATTGTTCATTTGTGGCTTTCAGTTTTATTTCCCACATATAAATGAAATCATGTGGTTCTCAACATTTTCAGTCTAACTTAGCAGGATCCATCTCGGGATCCATCGTGTTGTCACAAATGGCATTATTTCACCTTATTTTATGGCTAAGTAATAGTGCATTGTGTATATGTACCACATCTTCTTTATCTAACCCTGAGAAAAAGAAACAGGCTGGAGGTATCACACCCCCTGACTTCAAATTATGCTACAAAGCATCACCAATCAAAAGAGCATAGTATTGGTAGAAAAACAGATACTCTGACCAGTGAAACAGAACTGAGAACCTAGAAATACACCTATATATACATAGGCAAATAATTTTTGACAAAGGAGCCAAAATGGAGAAGAGAAAGCCTCTTCAATAATGGTGATAGGAAATTGGAAAGCCACATGCAAAAGAATAAATCTAAACTACTATCTCTCACTATGTTTCAAAATTAACTCCAAATGGTTCAAAGGCCTAATTTAGACCTGAAACAATAAATTGCATAGAAGAAAGCATAGGTACTAAACTTACACACCTTGGGTTTAGAAAAAAAATTTTATGATTTTGTCCTCAAAGGCAAGGAAAGTAAAAGCAAAAATAAATGAATGGGACAAATCAATTTAAAAAACTTCTGCAAGGCAGAAGAAACCATCATCAAAACAAAGAGGAAACCACTGAATGAGAAAAGGTAATTGCAAACAACATCTCTGATAAGGGGCCAATATATATTTAAAAACTCACACAACTCAACAAGAAATATACTACCAATCCAATTAAAAAATGAGTAAAGGACCTGAACAAATATTTCTCCCAAAAGACATAAAAACAGCCAACAGATATATCAAAGATGCTCAACTTCACTAGCTATCAGGGAAATGCAAATCCAAACCACAATGAAATACCACCTCACACCTGTTAAAATGGTTATTATCAATAAGACAAGTAATAATAAATGTTGGAGAGGTAGTAGAGAAAAAGAAACCCTCATACACTGCTGGTGGGAATGTAAATTGGTACAGCCACTGTGGAAACCAGTATGGAGATTTCTCAAAAAAAATAAGATTAAAATCATATGACCCAACAATTCTTCTGTGGGTATCTATCTAAAAAAAACCCCGAAAATATCTATCTGTAAAAATATAAATATCCCTATGTTCATTGCAGCATTATTCATGGTGACTAAGACATGGAAACAACCAAAGTGTCCTTTGATAGATGATTGGATAGATATATTCTTTATACATTAGAATTTATCACAGTTATGCTGAACAATACGGGGTCCCTCCCCTATCCAAAAATAGTGTTCTTATGAAATCATTCCTAAGACAAAATAGCAAAACAAGTATTCTCTGCTTTCTAAAAGTTCATTATGCCACTTAATTTTTATGAAAGACCTATATTAGTTTTAAAAAATGGCTTTTTCCATAAAAATTAAAATTATCTTTGGCGTTTTTGTTTATTTTCTGTTTGTTTTTTTTAGCAAAAACAGGTACTAACATAATGTGAACTTTTGAAAAGTGGGGGATACCTGTACAATTTTCTAATCAATACTCCATTTACAAATAGAATTTGTGAGATTGCTAGGGAATTTTGAGGTTTGTTATTTTAAGTAAAATCTAATACCTTCAAACAAGAATAAAGTTACCAGATGTATATGAGGGGAGGGGAAGATCAAAGAATGAATATAATCAATATAACATTCTTTCATTTCAATTTATAGTTTTATGCCAAATGTGAAAATAGCATGACAATTGTTCTCTAATATATTCTAGCTCAATTGCTCTTTGTAAGAAAAACTCATGTCAACGTGCCATTTTAAAGATACATGCATAAATAAGATGGGAAAGAATAGTATAGCCAGAGAGACAAATACGTGCCAGAATACAAATAATTGCAACTCTCTCATGTAACTTCCAGTTCTATTGGGGTGTAAGGACTTACTCAGTTACTGTTTTGTGTATGCCATGTAGGTTATGCAGCATTATTAGTTAAGCAGGTCAAATAAATGCAACTCCCCATACCATGAAGCCTGAGTAATAAGAATAAACCAAAAATGGTTCTGTTTGGAAGAACAAAGTCTCTTTAGGCAGTCAAGAAACATGTCTATTGAGGATAAGTTTTTCTGGTCTTGGAAATCTATTTGTTAATGATGCCTACCATTTATTTTGAAAATGTATTGGAAATAAGGGTGCTCATACTAAAATATGGTACATTTTATTCTTCAAAAGTAAATTTTTTGCCTTTGACATTTACTTAATGTTACTTAAAATTAATTAAAACTACTTACTTTTAATCTTTGCATTTTACTATTTTTACCCACAACAATGGTTTTGTACATTTCTTTTCGGGATTAATTTTAATTTTAGACTTTAAATATTTATACTGCACATTCAGTAGGCCCTCCCTTTCACTATAGGGGATACATCCCAAGACTAACAGTGAATGCCTGAAATTTGATAGTGCTGAACTCTACATATATTGTGTTTTTTTCTTACATATACATGATAAAGTTTAATTTATAAATTAGGCACAGTAATAGAATAACAACAATATCTAATATAATAGAACAATTATAACAATGTACTATGAGAAAAGTGATGTGAATGTGGTCTCTCTCTTCAGTAATTTTTATTTTTCTCAGTCCCAATTGGTTCCTGAATCTACGTGACCACCTGGTACTTGCAATAAATAGGTTAGTGTCATGCACTTCGGGTCATCCCTTGCTGAAGTCTTTATGTAGCCTCCATGCCTTCCAGTGCAACATGTTGCTGTCAATCAAAACACATTTTCTGTTCACATCACCTACCTTTAAATTTAATGCTTTTTCCAACTTAAATAAGCACTTTTTATGCATTGTGGCTGAAACTTTTGTAGTTTGAGGTGTGATAGCAAAACCAGCACAAATTTTTCCTTCTTCACAATTTCACAGATAGATTTGTTCTTACCAGAGATCTTAGCAACTTAAGCATTCAATTTTTTTATTTCCTCATTGAGAATGTTTTACCTTTTTACTATATATGGTGACAGATGGGTACTAGACTTATTGGGGTAGTCACTTTGTAAATTATGTAAATGTCTCATTACCGTGTTGTACACTTGAAAGTAATATAATATTGCATGTCAATATTATACAATTTAGCAATTAAAAATTGATAAATTGTTCATTTATGAAATTTTCTATTTAATATTTTTGGACTGAGGTTGACCTTGGGTAACTAAAACTGAGGAAAGCAAAACTGTGGATAAGAGGGATCACTGTATCTATTCTTAAAACTTTAGAGTATTTTCTTCTTAATTAATGTCCAATTTTTTACATTAAATAATTTCATATAAAATCATATTTAAATTTACTTTCATACTCCTTAAAATAAAGTTTTTCATAGTTCTGAAAATGAACAAAAACTGTAAAGTAAATAAAATATACCTATATCAATATTGTCAGAAACACTACAGAAGTTGCATCAAATATTTTAGTTTCTTCAATTTGCATGAGCTTAGAAGTTGTAATATACCAGCCTAAATAATTATCACAATAAAAATATTCCTGATTCAAGGTAGACTTGACCTTTGTTAAGTCAAATTAGTTTACTGTTGATTATTTTGGAAGGAATATTTCATGATTTTTCCAGGCTGGTTATTCATACTTGTGCATTTGCTCCTCTACTGTATCAAAAGAAATGTGTGGCACATGTGCATCACCCTATGGAGCACAGTCATAAGGTTCTCAGAATTGATGCTACTGAGTACTTCCTTGCAGCAGCAGTTTAAAGTTAGTAAAAAAAAATTTTTCTTGTTAAATGACAGAAAAGAATAAAATATAGCAAAATCAGCACAAATAAAATTCATTAATTATGTCTTAGCTATTGAACCTCTTTATTTTATGTTAAAAATGCTTTAAAATGACAAGTGCATATACTAGAAATGATAGAGTGTCTACTTATCCCTGGTTATGCTTCTTCCTGGATCACAGTTGGTTAGTTATTGCTTAATGTTTGTAAAGTGCTCTGAAGCTGAAATCACTCCCTAGGTGCTGAGTAGGATCATCATGCCTGAACAAACCTAATGATGAAAAGCATATGTTATGATTTTTTAAGCCTTTTCAGAGGAGATCGAATATACAAAAATATGCCATTAAAAAAGACAAAACAAAGCAAACAAGCAAACAGAAGAGAAAAAGTAGTTCAAGAAAGCTACAGACAAATTTAGAAAGAAACAAAATCCTATACTTCAAGCTCTTTTGGCCAGACATAGCAGGTCCTGCTTTGCTAAACACAAGGACGAGAGACACTGGAGTACCTACCCAAAGAGGCCACACAGTTCCTGCCACCAAGAGGAGATAGCGGAAATGGACAGCTTTGCTTAGTTGAGGTTTCATATAAAGGCAATTCACTGTATATGTGGGGGAAGGTGGTGACCAACTGTCATTTCAGTATCTTCCTGCTGTGGTGGTGCATTTATTTGAGAGCAGGAAAGCAACGGATGGTGGATGAGATTCTGCTTGTGGTGACAGAACAGCCATGTTCAGAGTATCTATAGGAAAGTTGTATGGCATTATTGTACCAAGCTTGGCTAGATGATGTGCCTTACTGTTTTGCAGAATCTTTCACTAATATTTTGGTGTAGGAAAAAATGGATGATGGGTCCAGTAGGATCAGTGGTACACAGTGTACATGAGGGACCTAGCCACAATGTCCAAAGCAGCAGCAAAGATGGAAATGAACCCTAATGAGCAAGTAATAATAATAATGAAGTGGCCTTTATCATATAGCTGCATGATTTTATCAGGACCTCATTATGACTTTTGTAAATCTCAGATACTTTCGCCTTTGGGGTTCCCTTCTTCAATCTGCCTCTTTCTTTTCTTCTGTGTCTCTTTATATATACATATAATATAAATAAAACATATTTATATTATATATTACATGTGATATACTATATGTTATATACATATACTTAATATAATAAGGCTGTATGCATTATTTTATATTCATTATTGTTCATTATTATCATTTATATTTTCTTTGGTTTTTAAAATATCTTAAAGTTAAAACAATTTCGTGGGCCCATTAATTTACCATCCATAAACCCAGGCACTGTGCTATGTCTAATGGATAAGTTGCTCCTATTTTATAACCATCTACCAACATCAACAATTCTGTGCTCATTTAGATTTCTCCAATTCTCTATTTTTGATAAATCAAATTAACCTTGATAAGAATATAGGCAAGTTGGTTACTTAAAATTCAAAATATGAATGGACTCTGAATAAAGTATATGTATAATGCATTAAAGCATTAACGTACTTGTTAAAGTCATTAAATTTGCTTTCCTCTTTTTATCAAAAGTGTTTGAAAATAACAAATGTGTATTTTACAAAAATATTCTACAATCTACATGTATCATTTTGCAATCACACAAGTGAACACTGAAAATGACTGTATCAGTCAAAGTAAGAGATTCATGACAGCTATAGGTACAGGATATTACTCATACAAGAATTCCAAAAACTTTCCCATGTCACTCGAGTATGGTATGATAGGGTATGAAAAATGAGCTGAAAGAATGGGGAATAGCAGTTTATATGCTGATCTGAAATACTTGCATTGACAGAAAGAGCTTGGGAAGCTTACACTAACTCCATTTCTGCCTTAGTAAAATTCTTCATCAGTGTGATCTGTAATAGTTAAGTTAAGTAGCTAGAAACCCTTAGAACCTATTCTTCATTCTGAGACAAAGCAATATGCTCAACATTTTTCTTCAGATTAAAAATATTTATTTAAAATGGTTTGTGATTTTGGCTTAGTACTATTTCAGCCTTACATTTTCTAAATTTGAGTGAAATGTGAGATTCTGTTAAAGGTATATGTTTAGATGTAAAAAAAAACAACACTTATCTCAAAGAAAAACTGTAAAATGTGATGAGAATACCAACCATGTTAAATATGATTTGACCTAATGTATATTGGTTTTATTATGGCCAGAGCACAAAAAATGGAATGGGTATTTTAAGCCATAGTAACAACTGCTCCTACATGCAAATAAATTACTGTTATTTGATTTTCAGTATATTGCCTTTCTTTCAGGGGACTTAGGGAAATACGCTCACATATCACCTATTTGAAAAGGAACAATTCATATTCTTTCAACTGTGAACACCAATCACATACAGACATTTGCAAATTTACATGAGATGAAAAACAATTTCAAGGCAATCAACTAAACCACAATAAAAATTACACATGCATCAAAGCATTGGAAGAGGAATAAAACAGACTTGCCCAAAGAAAATCAGTGTGTACATAACTCTAGCTGAACATTCCCAGTGCCTTGAACAACAGAAGTTATCTCTAGGCGAAGGACACTGCAGATTGATGTGCTAACTCAAGCTTCAATAGGGCATATAAGTGTCCAGGGATGCAGTGCTATAAAGAAAAGCCCTTGCCCTGTGGAAATCGGTTACTTGCATGCTGCTTTGTGCCATTTCATAACTGCTAACTAGAAATAACTTGGCCTGTCTTCAGCAATTGATTTAAGGCTAACAGAAATTGTATTCATTTGTATAATACACGTTTTCCCCTAATTAAAAATAGCTTCAAAAAACTATTGTTTTGGAAACCTCGTTAACTGGCCATTTAAGTTTAAAATGGAAAGATCATTTGAAAGGAAGGAAAATAAAAGACTAAATATTAATTGGCCATGTTAATGCACAATCCAGATCCTTTATGTTAGAAGTACAATGTTGCTCTAAGTGTTTTTATGATTAGGCTTTTCATTTTCACATTTAAATAATTCTTTACTCATGAATTGTTATTGTAAAAAATGCAAATAAGCAATTAGAAAACAGTATCTAGAATTAGACATTTAATGACTATGTTTCCCTAAAGTTGTTTTCTATTCTGTTTGTTGTGTGTTTATGTGGCATATGTGGATGCATACTATATATAACGTATTCCCTTTTAAAACTTGCTTGTCTCTTTAACTTTATATCAATAATTATTATACATCAAGTTTTATTCATATCATTTAAGAAAAAAGTAAACCTTAGCAAAATAGGAATTTAAAAAATTTTAAGGAAGACTCACCTGATAATTTTGAAAGCTAAACAAAACCATATGAAACATATTTACTTAAAAATACTAATTTGATGAAAATGTAGATACTAGAAATCCATGCTCTTACTTTTTTTCAGCATCCTTAATAAATACCTAATACTCATATAGTCAGTACTCCATAGTGGATGATATTCTAGAGCCTTTGCTAATTAATTCACTTAACCAGTACAATAACTCAATGAGGTAAGTCTCTTTTTATTTTATTTTATAAATGGGGAAACTAAAATACATAGATTTTAAGTAATTGCTCAGGTTCACAGAGCTAGTAATTAATGTATTTGATACTGACATCTGTCAGTAGTTTACCATAATATCTCTTCTTTTGTAACTCTGAAAATAATTTATGAGAAAGTTTAGATACTCCTTACACATGTATATTTATAAAAAAGGGCAACCATTAATGTATCTTTTCAGAAAGATAGAATGAAAGCATAAGGTCAAAGAAAAACAGATGAGATCATGAGGTATAAGGGAGATGCAATAATTTTTCTGAAATGCTGAAGTTATCTTGAGAATATGAGCAAGTTCTATATAATCTAGGTGAGTGCTTCCCAACATTGTCATTTATTTATTTATTTGTTCAACAACTATTTATTGAATGCCTTCTCTATGCCAGGCACTGTTCTGGAAACTTAGGGCATATCAAGAAACCAAAAATCTCTGCCTTTATCTAGTTTATGTCCTAGCAGAGGAGAGAGTGGATAGTCCAGTATATAAAGGGCTTATAGTAGTACAGAAAATAATAATAATTGATACCCTGAGGTAAGAGAGATTGAGGCTGCTCATAACCTGGGCCCATAGGTGTACCCAGCACAAACACCTGAGCGCCAATGAAATCAGTGTCTCAGCATACCTGTGCACAAATCAGATTAAGATATGTCCAGCTACAAATGCCTCTATTTTTCATTTTACATGGCTGGATACTTTCTGGACAGCCCTCATATATACAGTAATATGGCATTTTGAACTCTCTGGAAAAGCAACTATTTTAATTAAAGATTGTGTTAGAAGAAAATTTTGCTTGTTCTTTTAGGAAAAATTCAAATTTACTTATTTGAATTCATTAAAATTCTTCACCTGATGAGATAGAATATTTCTCCCAAATTTTTCAATAAATATTACTTAGGGCTAATGCTTAAGTCAAAATAAATTTCTGTTGTGGTAAGTTCAGAGCATGTTAAAATGTATTCTTCAAGTTATTTAAGAGATTTTCAAACAAATTAAACCAACAAATAACAGAAACAGTTGCTTTCTTTTTTTATTTCATCCTATTGCTAAATTCTGTCTGATATTTCCATTTGTCTAAAGGGTTAGGAAAACAATCTGTGAAAGCAACTTACAATCACATAGCTAAAAGGAGCAACAGAGTATTCATAATTACATTTATTTTATGTCAATTTTAAGTTTTCAATTTCAAAATAGTACTTTTGCAATCATAATGAGAATATTTTATTTACATTGGTAAAATATGATATGGTAAATTTATATACTAATTTGTGGTTTTTGTTTCCTATTCTCCCCCTCCCTTCCTTGAATTATACTGGAACCAGGCTCTGTGCTTTTTTGGAAAACAGGCCATTTGTGGCAGGATTTCAAGAAAACAATCATGATTTGTGAATAAGTTTCTCACCTTCTGATAAAGCCTTTGTCCACTAATGGTACTGTATCCCCAAGTGGGTGGGGGAAAGGGGACTCTTCTGAGAACAGTGAGGTAAGAAGGGAAGATTTTCTTACCACTGGAGAAAAGAGCCAGTCTCACGACTGAGGAGTAGGAGTGACCGTGCCCAACCTCCTGAAATGGCCTAGGGTGCTGGTACAACTTCAGAAATCAGTAAGGATCTCAAGCTTGCCAAATGTTTAGCCTAGACTTGGATTGCTGATGGAGTGCCATATAATTTTAAATCTAGTTTACTCACGTTCTTTTTGGTGGTGTAAATTTCCAGTGTTTTCTCCTATTTCATTTGATTATAATAACTATAAAATAATTTACATTAGTGATTGTAAAAAATTGTCATAATGATGATTATATATGAATTATCTATAATCACTCATATTTCAATGTGGCATTAGCTGTAAGTTTCACTTTTTGTTGGTTGTAAATTTGACTTGAACATATTTTATTATGCTAAAGATGTGTCCTACTATTTTTTGTTTTTAAAATGTTATGAATTAGAGTTTCATCAAACAATCTTTATATATTTTTTTGAAAATCACCATTTGTATTTTTTCTTCATTTGATTTATTGAGATGATGCAAGAATTAATAACATTATTTTATAATTCCATCATCAACTTATAAGATATTCTGCTGGATATTATTTTCTGCTAAAATACTTAATATAAAAATGACCTACTTCTAATTATAGGACATACTAGACTATATTTTCCATACATTAACAGTTTTATTTTTATACATACATATGACTATTCATTGATAATTTACATATATACTGTTTTCAAATAAAAAGTAGTAGTAACATAAACATACTACTCTATTGCTATATTTCATGATTTATATTCCCTTTGAGAAAACGCATTGATGATGCTGTAGCTATGTCTGCAGAAAGTATCAAATTAAAATTAGATTGAGAAATTCTGGGCTACTGAAATATTAGCATGCCATTTTTATTAGAAATATTGAAGAAAGCTCAGAAAATTTATCACTATCTTCCCTAGCACTTGGCTGAGAGCAGCCAAGCAGTTCTCATTTTACTTGTGAGTACAGTGTGAGCGTATCACATCCATGTATTACATAAGAACTCTGCAAAAGCCTCTGTCTGTTATTCAGAATCTCTATTCTGAATATTAGTAGAAAAATACTGTGTACTGAACAAAATTCTGTCTCTATGTCTAAAACAACTATCACACAATAAATCACACAACATGAATATGCATATGTCCAAAACAAACTTCTGGAATAAAAACAGCCAATCTCAGAGAGTAGCTCCATGGACCATCGGCTAGCCAATCACCCACCTAGCATGCAGTCTAAAGGAGATCCTTTCAACCTACACTGGATACTCAGTGCTTTGATACAGTCTGTTTTGAAAAATAATTATACACACAATTTTCTAAACAGACTATATGTAAGTCAATAGCTCTAACCATGTTATTCCGCTAATATATTATTTGCTTTTTTTTTTTTTTTTTGTCGGTTTGGTACAATTCTATTATTTCACAAAAGAGTGCCTTAAGAAGTTTTCTGAACAAGTCAAATTATCTGAATCATGACTGATTTTACTCATAAAAAAGATGTACCACACTTAATAAATATATTATAGTTTTGATGTACTCTAGCACAAATAAGCTTTATTAATCTCATTCTCTCATTTATTCTTCCAGTCACCATCTATTATTTACAGTATTCAATTAAGAAAATTTGTGTGTGTGTGTGTGTGTATGTGTGTTTGTGTATGTGTGTGTGTATGGTTATTTAATTCACTTATTTATTCAATAAATATTCATTAAACTCCTAATCTTCTTTTATTTAATCAACATTCTTGAGCAACCATCTTGTACAAAACTCTAGGTGCTAGGGATACAACAGTGAAAAAATGAATTCCCTGCCCTACGTATTTTAAATTCTAGTGTGTAGAGAGAGAAGGCAAATACATAAATATATTTGATGTGTTGAGAACTACTATAAAGGAAACTAAAACAGCAAGGGGCTAATGAGTAAAGAAATTGTTGATGGTGCGATTATTATTATTATTTCTCAAATAAAATAATCACAAAGTATCTTTTTATTAAGTTTACATTAAAGCAAGGGAGTAATCAATGCTAGAGCTTTATGTTTAGAAAATAAAAGGGGTTCCCTGGTCGTGTAGTGGCTAGGTTTCAGCGCTCTCAATGCCACAGCCTGGGTTCAATTCCCAGCCAGGGAACCACCCCCCCAAAAAAATTGAAAATAGAAAACAAGTAATAAAGTAGGCTTTGTATGCTGGAGGAACAGCAGAGAGCACATAGTTTCACCAAAATGGAGTCAACAAGGATGACTGTAATGGGGTTAGGACACTGTTAGTCAAATAAGGATGTCATGCTCTGTAGAACTTGCTTTGGTTGGACTTTGAATTTAATTATGTGTAAACTGCATTTTAATTACAGAATATTCAGAACATCATTCTGATAGTTTTGTGGAGAGTAATGGTAGTACGTATAGTTGTGGGCACTGTTTAAATTATATAGAATGTGTAATACAGTAGAGAATTGAACAAGATAGACAAAGACCCTCCTTTCATAGAGTTTACATTATAGTATGTGGACATACTACAGAGTTTGAAAGTTAAGTTTGCGAACTCATCTTAGAAAAAGTACTACATACTTCATTGTTAAATATCTTTATGGTCACCTTCAAAGTACCCCCTTGGGAAGCTATGCACTGATGCCAGGCCATAGACAACCCTTCAAAACAATTTTGAAACTCTTTCAGGAATGACCTGCAGAATTGTCCTCATATTACTCTTGATGTCCTAAGTGTCATCAATTTGTCTTCCTTTCAATATTTCTTTTATCTTTGGGTAAAGAAAAAAAGTCATGGGGGGCCAGATCAGTTGAGTAGGGAGGGTGTCACAATACAGTTATTTGTGTACTGGCTAAAAACTCCCTCACAGACAGTACCCTATGAGCTGGTGCATTGTCACAATGCAAGAGCCATGAGTTGTTGGCAAAAAGTTCAGGTTGTTTTCATCTAACTTTGTCATGCAGCATTTTCAGCACTTCCAAATAGTAAACCTGGTTGACTGTCCGGTTGGTACAAATTCATAATAAACAATCCCTTGGATATCAAAAAAGTTTGGCAACATTGTTTTGACTCTTGATTTGGACTGATGGAACATTTTTGGTCATGGAAAACTGGCTGCCTTCCATTGCACTCTGATCTTTGTTTCAGGGTTGTATTGGCACATCCATGTTTCATCATCAGTGATAACATGGCACAAAACATTGTCTTGCCTCTCCATAAGGTCTCAGTAAACTTCGATTCTCCTTTGCTTTTGTTCATTGGTGAGCTCCTGCAGGACGTTTTGTTTTGTTTTGTTTGTGTGTGTGTGTTTTGTAGAAATGAAACAAAGAGATAGTTTATTGAAAAGAAAGTACACTCCAAAGAGGTAGGAGTGGGCTCGAGCAAGGGAATGGCTCAAGAGCCTTCGGGACTATTTTTGCACACACTTTTCGCATGCCAAGATTTTCAGTTAAGATTTTTCTAACTGCTTCTCTATTGATGTTTACTTGGCCTGCTATAATTCTCAAAGTCAGCTGATGATTTTGATACCCAATTCAACATATTTTTGCAATGCTCTCATCAGTTATGCTTGTTACTGGCCTCTTTGAACTCTCTTCATCAGTGACACTTCCTCTTCCTTTAGAAAAACATTTAATATATTTGTACACTGCTATTTTCTCCATGGCATTATCCCCATAAAGTTGGACTATAATAACATGTCCCTAATTTCACTTCTGCTCTTGTCAAGTTTCACAAGAAATGTCATGTTTGTTCATTTCTCTAATTCAAGCTCTGACATTCTCACGATGGCACACAAAACACACAACAATACTGACCACCACTCAGCAACACACTGCCACACGTCAACACAAACACAGCTGTGAGACACAGATATATCAAGGTTATGAGACCTTACCGAGTTGTTTGTACGGTGCTGCTAATGTAAGTACATGGTGGCAAGTTCATAAACTTGTCACACCTTGTAATAAGAAACTTAAAATAAATACATAAAAGTGATATACAAGAGAGTGATAAATGTCAGGATGGGAATTAAACAGATTTTTTGTGATAAGCGTGATAACAGAGGGTACTACTTTTTTATGAAAAATCAAGCATCTAATATTAAGTTATATTAAATCTGAGACCAGAATGACATTACCAGAAGGAGACAGCAAAGGAGAAGCCATTAAAAAATTCTGGAAAGAACAGCATATAAAATAGCACTTATGTAAAAATAAAAGAAGGCCAGTGTTTTGGGCATAAAGGGAAACAGAGGGAAACTCATATCAAGTGAAGTGGAATAGCAGTGGCAGCATAATGTTATACTTTTAGGCCACAGTAAAGAGTTTAGATTTTACTCTAGGGAAATGGAGAAAGCCACTGGAGGCTTTCATGAGTAGGCTAAGAAAGTAACATAATCTGGCTTATGCATTTAGAAGATTGACTGCTCTTTGGAAAATTAATTTTGGTGAATGGGAGCAGAACGAATGGAAGGAAGAATGCCATTTTGAAAAGCTATTTCATTAACCCACAAGGGGGATTGATGGTTTAGATTAGATAGAAACTGTGAAGATGAAAAGAAGGAAATGAATCTGAGATATCTTTTGTCAGTAAAGATGGCAGGACTGACTGCCTTATACATATGATTGGGGCAGGGGCAATGACTAGGTTAAAGGAATCCAACATGTCTCCAATGCATTAGGTTTGAGTAAATGCATGAATAGGGAAACCTATTAATTAAATGTGGAAGACAGAGGTTTTAGTAGTGGAATGGTGTTAGAAAAGCACATTTCTCTTTTGGTAATGGCAACTTAGAAATACAAATTAGGCAACCAAACAGTTACATGAAGTAGACAGTCAAGTAGGCAGCTCTCCTAATCTGATTTAGTCTAAAGGAACACTGGCAGTCTACTTCAGTGAAATACTTTCATTTTATTGATGGAAAAAAATAAAATCCATATTGGCTTTATATAAATCCCCAGTTTCTATCAATTTTCCTACTTCTAATGTATGATCTAAAATATTTCTGTAGTAATATTCTTAATTTGAGAACTGGATTGAAGGTTAGAGGGCTACTGATTGTGGATTGACAGGTCAGTTTCCATTGTGGCTTGTTTGACTAGAGTGGATTCTACTTTAATACTTAAACTCCTACCCAAAACATTAAGACACTGGTTTGACTCAGAGTGGCCAATCTCTAATGACTTCTCTCTGCCAGAATTTTAAGTAATTTTTCTCTAAAAAGAAAGCAAAGTTTTCCCTCTCAGTTGTATAGAATATATATTTGAAACTTCCAATAATTATTTCATATTCCTCCAAAAACAACAAATTATTAAAAACTCTATCAAAAATTGAACAAAGTCTCAGCTTTTAAAGTAGCCTAGAATTTATTTGGATATCAAATCATATGATAGAAATCACAAAATGCCACAGAGTATCTACTTTGGCAAACAGTATGTAAATGGCATGTATATGGAAGCACAGATATGGGCAGTGTTCATTCTGTTCAAGAGAGTTAAACAGTTAAAGGATGAAACGTCTGAGTTATATCTTGAAATGAGAATAGGAATTTCTCAGAGGAGTGATAAGCTAAGTAACAGGCGCAAAGTATGAGCAAATGCAAGAGAAAATGAAAATTAATTTATATATTTACTATAGTTAGTCTATTTTGAAAGGTACATAGGATGCATTTACAGTCACAAGAGATAATGTTGAAAAATCAAGTAGGCTAGATTGTGAAAGATGGAGTCTCATATAAAGAGTCTGGAGTGTGGATAATAAAAAATGTTATGAAAGTAACATGATTATATTTGGGTTTTAGAAAGAAAACTTCATTATTTCCTTTACAACGTAATAAGCTGGAGGAAAAGATAAGATTTAAAGAAGAGGTGAATAAAATGTCTCAGGACAGTAATGGTGCATGCTATGGACTGAATGTTGTATCTTCCTTTCCCAAATGCGTAAGTTGAAACCCTCACACCCAAGAAAAAGGTATTTGGGAAATGAGGGTTGGAGCCCTCATGAATGGGATTAGTGTCTTTATAAAAGAGGCCCAAAGACACAGCCGGAAGTCACTAGCTGTGAATCTGAAAGCAGGCTCCCACCAGACACCAAGTCTGTTGGTGCATTGATCTTGAACTTCCCAGTCTCCAGAACTGTGAAAAAGAAATTTCTGTTGTTTCTAATTCACCCGGTCTATGGTACGTTGTTACAGCAACTCAGATGGACTAAGACAGAGAGGTTGAAAAGAACAGAATAGAATTGTTTGAAAGTCTAGAAATCTACAATCCTCACAACCTAGCCACTCAGTCAGTGGTTCTCAACCTTCCTAATGCCGCGACCCTTTAATACAGTTCCTCATGTTGTGGTGACCCCCATAAAATTATTTTTGTTGCTACTTCATAACTGTCATTTTGCTACTGTTATGAATAGTCATGTAAATATCTGATATGTGTTTTCCGATGGTCTTAGGTGACCCCTGCGAAGGGTCATTCAACCTCCAAAGGGGTTGTGACCCACAGGGTGAGAACTGCTGCACTAAGTGGATATATAGGTCAAGAAAAACTAACTGTTGAAGACAATTCTGAAACTCTCCTCATGTGTGATTGAGTGAATGGTGGCATTTGTTAACTGAGAAACGAAAGTTAATTTGATGAGGAAGTAGTAGTATTACAGGAAGAGTACAACATTTAGAAATCTAGTAGAGAGGAGCAGTAAGCAATGAGAATACATTGGGTTGATCAAGAGAGAAACCAAATAACTGAGAGTCATTAGCCCAATTCAAGAAACTGGAATCTTCTGGACTCAACAAATTTACTAGAATATATTAAATTGAGAAGGAACCCAAACATAATACTTTGGGGATTGGGATTTTCAAGGGATAGGCAACAGAAGCCAGAGTCAATCAAAAAGAAAGAATTATTAGAGATATCATAGAGAAAAAAAAGAGGGACTAGCCATAAAGAGAGAAAGTTAAAAAAAAGAAAAAGGTAAGAACTGACCACATAGTAAAGTTATCATGTGTAAATACGTTATTTACTAGATCTATTTTTCTTTTCTCAATTTTTAACATTTTTATTTGCAAATTTCCATCTATCCCTCTGCTTTTCCTATTACTATAACTCTATGTATATTTCTTAGTATCCTAAAAAAATAACAATCTCCATGCTTTCTACTCTTCTTGCATTTAAGAGAAAACTTGGCTCCTGAGCCACTTTCTTTTCTTGAGCCCACTCCTACCTCTTTGGAGTGTACTTTCTCCTCAATAAACTATCTTTTTGTTTCACCACTTTAAAAAAAGAGAGAGAAAACTTAAAACATTAGAAACACAGAACTACAGGGAGAAGGGATGAGAACTCAACTATAGTGTGACAGAAAGAGAACTGAGTCTGGGTGACGAAGACATAATGCAACACATAGACAATGTGTTGTAGAAAAGTACACCTGGAGCCAAGGTAATTTTTACTAACCAATGTAATCTCAATAAATTTAACAATAAAAAAAGAAACATAGAACTACATTAAAAAGGTCAACAAAATAAGACTCAAAAGAGAATGAAGACTCATAATTAATTTTTCTGAAAGTGAGAATGAATATATGTACCAAAAATTGTTTTCCATAATTTTTATGTCCAAATGACACTTTTATAATCTTCTCTAGGAGCTCTAAATAGAAACTAGATATTAGAATATAGTGATTATTTTAGAGACTACTCTGTGTTGGCTGGTTCTGTCATTTCCAAATATTTGTTGATCATGTATTATTTGCTAAAACATTGAATAAGACTGGACCTGAGACTACAGGATATTCCCAAATTAGTGTAAATCAGCTCATTATAATACATGACTGAGAAGCTCTAGTGCTATGAAAGGAGTTTTCTGAAAAATAAAAAAAATTACTCTGAAGTGCAAGAAATATCTCATGTAACATTTAAAATAAGTTAAATTTAAATATTAAATTTAAAGGCATGATATTATTGTGTTATCAGTATTTTGAAGCAAAGTACAGTCACGTGCCCTTAATGATGAAGTTACATTCTGAGAAATAAATCATTAGGCAATTTTGTCATTGTGCTAACATAATAGAGTACACTTACACAAACCTAGATGGTATAGCCTACTATAAACCTAGGTTACGTGGCATAAATTTTTGCTCCTAGGCGACAAACCAATACACCATGTTATTGTGCTGAATATGGTAGGGATTTGTGGTAATTTTTTGTGTATGTAAACATATCTAAATAAAAAAAAGAACAGCAAAATCATGGTATAAAAGACAAAACACGGTACACCTGTGTAGAGCACTTATGAATGGAGCTTGCAGTTTGGAAGTTACTCTGAGTAAATCAGTGATGAGTGGTCAATGAATGTGGAGGCCTAGGGCATCACTGCACAATACTATATGCTTTATAAATGCTGTACACCCAGACTACACTAGGTTCATAAAATAACACAAGATTAAATCAAGCATGAGAGAAAATAATGCAATCAAGAGATGCTGTAAACATGAGATGCATGAGGATGCTGCCAGGATACCAGTAAACTGAGCTAATCAGAGTACTCTAAAATGCCCTACAGCAAACATTTTTTTTATGACTAGAAAGAGTACACTCTAAAATAATGATTAAAAGTATCGTATAGTAAATACAAAAATAATTAACATAGTGATTTATTATCATTATCAAGTATATGCATAATTGTATGTGCTATACTTTTATGCACCTAGCAACATAGTAGGTTTGTTTACACAAATATTATCACAAACATCTTAGTGACACATTGTCTTATGATATTAAGACTGCTATGACATTACTAGGTAACAGAACTTTTTCAGCTCCACTATAATCTTAAGGGATCACTGTCGTAAATGTGGTCTGTCATGGAACAAAACCACATTATGAAACACATGACTGTAAGTGAATAAAAATCTTCTAATCATTGTTTTGACTTAGTTCCAGAGTATTTAATTACTACAAGGAAATAGCACAATATATAATATGTCTGATATATTTTAACAATGTGATTCATTTCTTTTTATAAATTAATTTAGTTATAGTTTTTAATAGTTCTCTTAATGTACTATAATTTAATAATTAGGTGGCCAGGTTATTCATTAGAGGCTGATTAAATTAAAAACCCTTGGAATTTATTTATTTATTTATTTTTTTGATGTCTCTTTCCATCGCCTTATTGGAATGTTAATAACACTGTGAATGATACCATTCTACCTCACTATAAAAGCTTAAAAAATTGTTATGATCTGTTGCTTTTATTCTTAAAATTTTAAAAATTTAAATACTTTCATATTGTCTCCATTTAGTATAAGCTACTTATAAGTACTATAGTAGATTTTTATATTAATACTATGCAATGAGGAAAGTTTGTGCTCTTTGATTTGTTCTTTTTCCTTCCTCAACTAACTCCAAGAGATAACATAGCCCAAAAAGGTCATGATGTCATTCTTTATGCTCCTCAGGGCAGGAAAGTTGGTAAGGCACAAATAAAAATTTTTGAACCTTGGTTTACATTGTGATATATTTAATGTTAGAAAAATAATGTGCATGCTAATTTTATTTTTTAAAATGTAAAGCTCAAATCAGATCAATATCAAAGTAGATGAGATGTAATATATGGTTATATGCAATACCTTGTTATTTATTCTATTAGCTATTATTTGATATTATAATAAAAGCTGGTGCAAAATAACCTGGAAAATTCTCAAGAGGTATTTAATTCCATTACATATATTATACTATATAGCATTATATAGCATTATATTATATATCATTTCAGATATATCTTGTTTGTCTGGTTCATTGTGTTCATTTGATTTATAACTTTTACAATAACTGATTCATGTTGACTCTGAGGCCAGTGAGTGAGTGATTAGCAATCATTCAGCAGTTAGAAAGAAAACAGTGATCTCATTACCATAAATTTTTGTACCCACACATGGTGTCACAAAAATTATTCATAATATCCCAGAAAAACTGGATTTTGAAGTAAAACCATGAGCCCCAGCAGGTTGGAAATATTTACAAATAAGACAATGGTCAGCAATTAAGTAGATGTTATTTCAGTGCCTTACTAATTGACACCCAGGCCTCTGAAATAAAGCCTTACCTTTGTTTACTTGGGTGCTTTCTTTAAGGCAGGCTTGCTTTAGAGTATATAAAATAGGAATAATAGTTTCGATATTTTTTCACAAGATGCTTGTGAAAAGTAAATCAGATGGTAGTGTAAAAGATGTCAGCAAAGCCCAATGTGTAGGGAAGTTATTTTGATTTGCACTTCCTTAGTTTCGCTTATTACTTGACTGTCAGTAAACTGAGCTAAAAGAATACTTTAAAATATCACAACATTTTTACTATATTTTAAAAGACAGCATATGAAATGAAATAGATGGTAATACAATTTTTATCATTTAGGTTCGGCTTACATCATCCTTCTGCTCCTCATCATACTCCTTCACCCACACCCACTAATGCGCATTGCTTTTCTAATATAGGAGAGCGGTGTAGAGAGAACAGGAAGTCTCGTTTATTATTATACCTCTGAGCCCTCAGCTTTGTTCCCTAGCCCAATTAATGCTATATGTATTCATTCATGCAAAAATAATTATTTGCTTAATTTCCATTGCAAGTCAGGCACTGTTAGTGGCACTGGGGATACAGTGGGTATTAGAAAGAGTCCCTACCCTGCTTAATGGAGTGCACATGCTTGTGAGGATGATATAGAATCCAAAATATATAAAAATATGTTCAGGTGAAGATAAGTGCAAGGAAGTAAAGTAAATCATCTGTCGTGTTGGAGGGTGACTGGAAGGAGGACCATATATACTGTGGGCAAGGATCACCTCTCTGTAGAGGTAGAAACTAAGCAGAGACCTGAATAAAGTTGTAGGAAGTAGCCATGTCAAGATGTGGAGTAAGTAGATCCTAAACATAGGGAGCAGCATATACATAACCCCTCAGGCAGGAAATAGATTGTTTAATTTAAAAGAAAAACAAAAAGTCTGTATTTTTGAGCACAAAAAACAAACAGAAATAGTAGCAGAGAAAAAATAAGTGCAGTGAGAAGTGCTCTTAGCACATGGACCATTCCAACCTCGGACTGAATTTGGGATTTGAGAAGAGATCAAATGCTAAATGGGAGGAACGAAAGTAATGGCAGCTGAAAAGAAAAGGCAAATAGAGTGAGATATGTTACCATACTATAAATGTTCAAAACACGAACACATAAACACAGGCATATGATTGAATTCTTAAAGGTTTTAAGTGCTTTAGAATTGACATATCACATTTGCATGCATAATTTTGAGTTGCATCTCATGAGAGTTTCATAGGCTCACTGTTTCAATCTGAGTCCTTGTGGAACTGTTTGTTTGGAGTGATTATATGAGAACTTTACCAATGGAATTCTATTTGTCTCTTCTCTTGTGGGGATATTAAATAATGAGAGAAGAGGGAAAAGGTTGCATAGTGGATAAATGATCTCCCTGCATTGCATATACATAATAGCTGGTCTATTGATTCTGTTTAATGATTCCATTGAATAATTTCATTTTAAATTAAGAGGATAATTTTCAAATAATATAAAATAAAGAGAGGCTGCAGTTACTAAGCACACTAGAGAATAGACTCACATTAAGAAATCAATTGGCATAATCTCAAATTTGGGAATATCGGAAGGAGAAAGCAGCTTTAAAAGTATATGGCAAAGTGAAAATGAATAATAGTGTGTGATAAAAGTAAACCACATAAAAGGAAGCATGAATAAAAGGATAATACTGGATAAAATGTAAATGTAACTCTGGCAATTGCAAAATGAAAAGTCACTTGTAGCATGAAGAATATACAAGGTCTGACAATTAAGGATGTGAACTCATCAAAGAAAAAGTGCTACATACTTCATAGCTGAATATCACTAAAGTCACCTGTGAAGTACTCCCCTTGGGAAGCCATGTGCTGATGCCAGTGCCTAGTCCACCCTTCAAAGCAATTTTGGAACTCTTTTTCTGGAATGGCCATCAGAGCTGTAGTCATATAACCTTGAAGTCCTGAATGTCATCAAAACACCTTCCTTTCAAAATTTTCTTTATCTTCAGGTAAAGAAACAAGTCATTGGGGAGTAGATCAGGTGAATAGGGAGGGTGTTCTAATACAGGTATTTGTGTACTGGCTAAAAACTCCCTCACTGACAGTGCCCTGTGAGCTGGTGCATTGTCAGGATGTAAAAGCCATGAGTTATTGGTGAAAAGTTCAGTTTGTTTTTGTCTCTTTCACACAGCCTTATCAGTACTTCCAAATAGTAAACTTGTTTGACTGTATGTCAAGTTGGTACAAATTCATAATCGACAACCCCTTAGATATCAAAAAAGTTTAACAACATTGTTTTGACTCTTGATTTGAACTGATGGAACATTTTTGGCCATGGAGAATTGGCTGACTCCTACTGTGCACTTTGACACTTTGTGTTTCAGGGTCATATTGGTACACCCATGTTTCATCATCAGTGATAACATGGCCCAAAACATTGTCTTGCCTCTCCAAAAGGTCTTGACAAACTTCTACTCTCCTTTGCTTTTGTTCATCAGTGAGCTCTTCTGGAACCATTTTTGCACACAGCTTTCTCATGCCAAGATTTTCAGCTAAGATTTTCCTGTTTCTCTATCAGTGTTTACTTTGTCTGCTATGCTTCTCACAGTCAGTCAATAATTTTAACACACAATCGACGAATTTTTGCAATGTTTTTGTCAGTTCTGCTCATTATTGGCCACCCTGAACTGTCTTCATCAGTGATGCTTTCTCGCCCTTCAGAAAAATGTTTAATTAATTTGTACACTGATGTTTTCTTATGGCATTATCCCCATAAACTTGGACTAACTTGTCACTGATTTTACTTTAACTCATGCCAAGTTTAACAAGAAATTGAATGGTTGTTCACTGCTCTAATTCAAGCTACAACATTCTCATGATGACATATGAAAACGTGCAACAATAATGAAGGCCACACAGCAAGATACTGCCACACTTCAACATGAACACAGTTGTGAGACACAGATATACCAAGGTTATGAAACCTTACTGAATTTTTTTTTACAGTGCTGCCAACATAAGAACATGGTGGCAGATATATGAACTTAATTGTCAGACCTCATAGATTTCACCAGATAATTTTCTAAAATATTTCAAAGAGATTTTGAATTTGCTAGAAGAGTTTTTGTTACAAATTTTTAATATATATACTTAATACTTCTGAATTACATTGGATCTGCCTAATAAGCTCTCCATATAGTCTCTCCCCATATTTTACTAATTTTACTATAAAGGGAAGAATACACACACACACACACACACACACACACACACACACACATACACACACACAAAACAAATCATACAGTGTTACTGAAAACTGAGATATAACTTTACCAGTCAGTGTCCAGTTAAAAATATGGAAACTACACTATGTAATTCTTACTAAATTTAAAATGGGGAATTGGTTAAACAGGTATTAGGGAGATCAAAAAATAAAAATGAAAGCCTGAGTAACCAAACACAGTAACTTTGAGAGTAGCTACTATTCCTAACTATAAGGGAACAAAGAAAGAAGTAGAATTACCAAACCTTAAAGCATAGAGAGATCTCACAGAGAATATAATTAGTCTTCCTAGGAAAGGGTTTGTACACCTGCGGTTGGTAACTTGGAGGGCTTTTCAGATTATAATAGGAAGTCAATAGTAAAGGAATCTTAAAAAATGCAGACTGCAGAGCCCCAAACACTACCATCACAAAGCATGAAAAGCTGGGTTTGTATATGAGAATTAACAAGCCAAAAACTGGCAAATTACCTATGGACAGAATCCAAGGGGAATTTTAATGGAACAAGATTGTTAGACACCAGATATTTTACTTCATAAATAAAATATATAAAAATAAACAAATAAATGCAGCAAAATACATGTCCTATCTGACTGTCCCATTACTACAAGTTATAAGACATTTATAGGCAGCCAGGGCACTGACTTTACAACTATTTTTCTCACCAAAGTATTCTTTCATTAAACCATATCTGTTTGGATAGAGAAACTACAAAGAATCAGAGAGACAGGAAAGCAGAGTAAGGCTTGCTGCTATTAACAGTGCCTGGTAAACTCAAATAGACAAAAATATGTCTAGGAAAAGCAGAGTCAAGAATAGCCCCAACACCAATTCAAACTCAGGGTTGTGATTTTCTGTGTACTCGAGGGCACAAAACCACAGACCCTGGAAAACAATAGTTCCTACCCAATACAATAGAATTTTGTTAGGTGAATGTCTGGCTTGCTAGGAAATTGGACCAGGAGCACTGAATGTTAACTCACCCTTAGTCTGCATAAGAATAGACTCAAGTATTACTCAGTTGAAACTCAAGAATAGGTGAAAATAGCAGGCCCATATGTAGTTGGTTTTTTTTGTTGTTGTGTTTTGGTGTTTTGTTTTGTTTTTTTTTTGGCTAAAGTTAAGGCATAAGACATAACGTATCCTAGTGCCTAATTTATGGATAAGTGAGTAGAAAAATCAAATACCACTGTATTCATGAAAAACACCACTGTGTTTACTACAAAGAAAGGAGAGATAACAGAATCATAAAGAGTCAAAGAAAAAAAATTATCTATGTCAGATGAAGAATAAAAAGAAATAATCAAATATTTGGGATAAAACAAAAATATACAATGAAACAAAAAGACTGGAGATAACCATATTATGATGCCATTAAAATGGAGATGGAGATTTCATTGTTATACATGGATAACTTGAGTAGCATATAAGAATTGAGGTAAAATGATGTGAGATAAGATATAATTAGAAAATAAAGAGTAGGGTAAGATAAGATAGGTTTTCTCCAGAAAGAAATAAAAAGAATTTAAAGGGAAGAAATAATCAAATAATGCTTCAAGAAGAAAATAGAAGGTCTCTGGGATTTATATAATGCAATCTGAAATTTTAATTACAACTAAAAAAAGCTTGGCCTACTTTTTTATACAAGGGCTGTCTGGAAAGTATCCAGCCATATAATATGAAAAATAGAGGCATTTATGGCTGGATTTTTTCTGGGCAGCCCTCGTATTTTACCTTCTACAACCTTTCTCATATGGTAGTCCTAATCAGGTTTGACTATTTACAGTTACATTTTAGTTAATTATAATACAATTAATATAAAATAAAATGTCACTTCTTAAATCTGTATAGTCACTTGGATTTAAGTGCTCAATAACCATATGGAGCTAGTAGATACAGAATTGTACAGTGCAGATATAGAGTACTTCGATCAATGCAGAAAGTTGTATCAGTCAGTGTTCTAGAAAATCTCTTTTAGGAAACAAGAAGAGGTAGACTTGAAGATTTGTTAAAGGAGTGCTATCATAGTAATATGCTATAAAATGGAAACTATAAAACATAGCCAATTATATTATAGAATTTAACTGAATTACATTATGCCTTAAAAATTACGAACCACCTAAAGCTAGGATTTGGAAGAAAATTTCATTAATTGAAAAACATTCCCCCAGTGTTTAAATATATATATATATACACATAAGTTTATATATATATAATTTATATACATATAATTAAAATTTTGGGATATTCCCAATTTTAGAAAATAAAAATGGGATTATATGAATATTTGAAATAGTGTCAATGTATAATACCAATGTTCATTATCTCTGAGTGGTAGAATTATCTAGTATTTCTCTTCTTTTAAAATTTTTCTTATTTGTCCAGATGTACAGGTATTCTTTAAAGCCTGGTATGCTATTTTATTGTTAAAAATATATCCCTTTAAAACGAGATGAACATACATATATATGTAATCCAAATAAAGTAAGAATATGTGAAATTACTTAAAACAGTACTTAGAAAAGGAGATGTGCTACCCATGGAACAATGGTACTGATAGAACCCTTGCAGCTGATAGGCAGGAGGCCATCAGTTCATCGGACTGCAGTGACCTTTGGGGTTCTTTCCTAAGTATCTGCACTGGAAGTTTGAGAAAAAATATTCTCTTGCTTTTACAATAATTTTAATTCAAGTCTCTACAACTAGTATTCTTTTGTCTGTGTGGCGATAGAAAATACATTTGCAAGTAAAATACTGTAATTTTTTCATACATGCTTGAAAAATATGTAGTAAAAATGTTCATAGTTTTAAATTAGGAATAAAAAATAAGATGTTTAAACTCATCTTTTATGTCTACATATTTATGATCTATATTGTACAGTAACCTATTTATGAGGTTT
>PVJL010007178.1:0-81534 GCA_004026885.1 Lyroderma lyra
AATAAAATAAAATAAAATTTTTTTCTTTAAGTCTGTGATGGGGTTCCTAGAAACAGCACATGACTATAAATAACAAGAAAACATGAAGGGAATGCGAACCTGAAGTTCCTTGCACACTGCACACAGGGAACGGGAAAGAAAACAGAAAATCATATACCCCAAGTTTTCAGTGTTGGCATTTTACACCTCAAATACCAAAACACTCTGAATGGAAAATCTATTTAACTCTCCATCAACAAGGGAGCACCTATTACACCCAAGGCCATGTGCCACCCTGCATACATAAAATGTAGAATGGTCAATAACATCAAAGAAATAATTAATGTAAGAGAACCTAAAATTTCTTCCAGGTATTAGAATGCCATGCATTGTTGAGGATTTGGGGAAAAGATATATGAAGTCAGACAATTAATTCCTAGAACTCATCCTAGAAAAAGTGCTATATACTTCACTGCTGCGTATCACTATGGTCACCTTGAAAGTACACTCCTTGGGAAGCTATGCACTGACCCCAGTGCCTAGGCTACCCTTCAAAGCAGTTTTGGAACTCTTTCTCTGGAATGGCCATCTGAGCTGTTGTCATACTAAAATCTAACAATTAAGTTCGCGAACTTGCCAAGGTTATGACACCTTATCAAGTTATTTATACAATGCTGCCTATGTAAGCTCACGGTGGCAAGTTCATGAACTTAATTTTCAGATTTTGGGTATGATGACAGCTCTAATGGCCATTTCAGAGAAGAGTTCCAAAATTGCTTTGAAGGGTGGCTAGGTGCTGGCATCGGTATATAGCTTCCCAAGGGGAGTACTTCAAAGGTCACTGACTGTAGTGATATTCAGCAATGAGGTATGTAGCACTTTTTCTAGGATGAGTTTGCAAAATGAATTTTTTGACCTTGTATGCTCCTTTACACTTTTTACATACATGGCAAATGAAAAATGAATGCTATATGAGAATCAAAGGAAAGTTTATCACTGTGGTCTCTGATAGTCTGATATAGGAGGAAGAAGGATTTCATTAGGATTCTAAGAAAAACAGAATCTATATGTAACTAAAGAGGAAGGGGAAACACATTCTATGAAAGTTTTCTTTAAAAAGGTACAAGAGCGAGACAGTATATGGCTTTGACAAAAGTGGTCAATCAGTAGTGGGAGAGGTTAGGACCAGCCTGTGGAAGATCTGGAATGTTAAATTTGGACACTATTCTTTCTATGAGTCTTAGAGAGACACAGAAAATTCCAAAGAAGGGTATTAATTTAGGAAGATAAGGGACTGAAGCAAAGAATTTGATAGCAGTACAAAAGACAGATGAATAGAGAAACTCTGGGGGCAGAAAGGCAGAGTGAGGACTATACATTGCAATTGCTGAAGCTCATGGTGGCAGAAATGAAAATAGAGGAATGGATATTTTCAAGGAATTTTCAAAGTCTACATGTAGTTAGTGGTTAAACAGGGCATGGAGAAATAACTGATTGTTAGGCTTCCACAAGCATGGGAGAATGGTGATACTACTAATAGAAGGACATCTGATATATATGGCTTTAGACATGTTGAGCCTGAAAAAGCAGAGAAAAATCCAAATGGAGACCCAGCTATAAAGCAATTAAAAGACATAAACAAAAACCCAATGGAGGCCAAGGCAGAAAAGCAGTCTAACAGATAAAGCCAAAAACATGGAGAAAAAGGCAAGTGCAGTGAAGAGAGAGGAGAGGTCAGAAAATGCACCCATATTTAAGAGGTATGAGAAGACACAAGGGTTCCCAATAGGCAGAGAATGAGACACAAGAAGGGTAGATGGGAAATAAAAACAAGGAAGCATAATAAATAGGCAAGGAAGAAAGAATGGTGTTATCAGAAGGAAAGAGAAGAGCAGAGAACTCAAATGAAGCCTCCAATGAAGGGGAAGGTAATGAGCTTAGAGAACAGGTAGAGCAGAATGGTAAAGGTAGAAGAGATTATAGTGGACTAAAGGAAGGAAGGAGAGAATAAAATGGGAGCAGCCAATGCAAGCAGTCTTTCAAAAGTATCCATAATGAAATCCAAGTATAGTCACAAAAACTCAGGTGCTTCTGCAAAAAGTACAATATGTGCCTGATGTTTTTTTCTCCATTGAGTCAAAAGCAGTCATTGTCACTCATTAATTCACTGGACTTCCTCTTTTTCTTTTCCCAACAGAGTAATGTACTTTTTGTAATGCATCGATTTTAGACATATTCCATTGAACACTCAAAATATGCAGTACTCAGAAGTGGTCTTTCATTGTAGGATTTGACCATATGTACAGATAAGTTACCAAGTAAGCTATTTTCAATGTGATGGTGTGACTGGTAACTATTGAGTATTACAGCACTTCAAATTATTAACTGATAAACCTGAGAAAGTAGTTATATTTGGTTTCTTCCTCTTTTCAAGGCAAGCTGTTGAGACTAAAATTGGTTTTAATTAAAAACATAAAACCAAACAAAAAACAGCTCTTTGAGGACAAATAGTAAACAAACCAAGTGACTGAGATCCTAAGTATGAATATAACCAGAATAGAGTCAATTATTTCTGACAGACATAATCATTATACATGTAAGCAATCTACTGCTTCAGATTCTTTGTGAAATAAAGGGGGAAAGAGGCTAACAGGGTAGCAGAGCATCCTATTAAAAAGAAACACACTACTTACCTTAAGAATTTCATCCACACAGCTTACATCACCAGAAGCAGATGCCTTAAGAAAGAAAAGAAACACTCATTTATTATTAGATTTGTCTCATTTGCTGCCCAGATTTAACACATTAGAAATGAAATTCAATTTAAAGATGTACTTATCATCCCATTATTCCAAATCAGAACACTAAGTAGGGCCTTTGGACTAATTTCCTTAAATACAAATTTTTCAAAAACTAAAAAATTTTAATGACCAAACTGCACATGACTTAAAAAGCTTCCTATTATTCAAAAACTTTAAAAAATCTTAGAAATAAATTTTAAATGGAATTTTTCAGGTGAGCATCTTGTCAAGAAATTTTTTAAAATATATACAAAATATACTATGAAACTGACATACAAATTTCACATTAACAAATAGGGTAAAACTAATATTACCAAAAGATTACTTGTCGGGAACATGATGGACATTTCACATAATCTTTCTTTTCTTAAATCATTGGAATTAGGTTGTTTCTTCTAAGGCACAAGCAGGAATGAAAAGAACTGGAGTTTGAACTCAAGTCTATTATAAGGATCATGTTTTTGAAGAAAGAACAAATTACCACTTTGCTATTCTCTTGAGAGGAGTAATTAGATGACAAATGTCATGAATAATGAGTTTTTCAAGGCCAAGGGAAAGATTTTTAAATGTTATCAAAATAGCATTTTATCTATACCTGACCCCTCCCCCACTGTCTTAAGCTATGACCCACGATTTTCACATTAAACATTACTTTAAAATTTTCTTTATTGCAAAAACTATACTGAAAGAAAAATTCAGCTATTTCACAATGAATGCTTACTTCTTTGGTTATCCTGAATATTATGTTTTGGTACACAGTTATAATTACTGTAAATTTCAAACCACCACAATGAATCTGGAGCAGCTGCCTCAAACCTTAAGTGTAACCAGAGAAAAGAACCATGACATGTAAACCATACAACATTACAACTTCCATGGATCTAAAAAGTCCCAACATCTCACATTGAACATGGCCCACATCTCATTCATGAGTATCACTATGAGAATAAAATGATTTTTTTTTCTAGTTGGTTCCCTAAGCCGGGATCGACTTCAGGCCGGGGTGGTGAGAGCGCTGAAGCCCAGCCACTACACCAACAGGGAACCCCCCAAAATTATTAATATTTTAAAACAAAAGTACACAAGATGTATTAGACCATAAAATCAAAAGGAAGAAATTTGAAGTATTCAATACTCATACTTTTTTTTTTTTAATTTGCGGGGAGGGGGGTATGTGGGTAGCTCCCTGGCCGGGAATCGAACCCAGGCCACAGCATTGACAGCGCCAGCGCCGAAGCCTTAAGCCACTGCACCACCAGGGAACTCCCAATACTCATACTTTTATTCTATAACTGACTCATCATTGTAATATTTGAAAACAGTGAATGACATTTTCTCTGCTGCCCTAGAGGGGAAGCTAAATAGCTCTATGATCTACCTAGGAGTCAATCATTCTTAGTATCAAGACAAAGAGAGTTCAAGTTCAATTATAATTTCAAGATAAAGTGTATCACATAGTCACAATGTTAAAAGCTCTAAATGTGTGACTTACATCCAATGGTTGGGAAGGTATTTTCAGCTTGGTGAGATGTGCTTTGCTGCTGGGCTTCAGTTCAGCCATGCTGTTGCCATGGGATTGGCTGCTGTAATGCTCAGAGGACAACTTTGGTTCCATGGACTCCTGTCCATCCATGGGCCGAACATAGGCAGTGGGTTTCTGTAACATTGAACTGGACTTTGACATCAATGAAGGTGGGAAAGACTGATTTGTGTGCTGCCCACTTGAAAAAGGTACACGGGAAGGAGAATCCCAGTTTGCATCAGGGTCCCGAGGTGACTTGGAACGCTGATGTTCTTTGCTATGGTGATCATTCCCATGAGACCTGGAATGACTGGAGCTTAATGAAGAAACAGCCTGGGGTTTTCCAGGGCTGGAAGAGCGTGATTTGGAGTGTTCTGATCCATGCTGGCCTTTTTTCCGGCTACTGCTCCCACTACTGCTATATGAGTCACGGTCATGCCGCTGGCCACTATTACTAGTGCTACCACTGCCACCTGCACTGGTCCGCTGGCTACTGTGTCCACTTTGTAAGCCTGAGGACCGTTTCTGAGACTGAGAAGTGCTGGGTGCAGGCCCTACTGGAGTCCATTTGCTACTCTGATGAGAGCTCCCATGTCTCTGTTCAAAGAAATTGGAATTAGATTTTTCATCGGCTGTTGGTGGTACTGTAGGCTTGGGAATTGCAACAAGCTTTGGTATAGATCTGTCTCCTATGAAATCCTTCATTTCATCGTAATTGCCAAGCATGCTCTGAATACGACTTGATAGTTTATCTTCTTTGCTAGTCTATAAAAAAAAATGTAAAATAAATTTTACAGTTAGCATAACTGGAAATAAAAGATGCTCCTGAACTGACATTCCAAACTTCAAATAGAAAGGGACTTTTGAAAGGGAGGCCTCATCTCATATCTTAAGGTTAACATCTCAAAGCAAACTCCAAATATATCATTTTTATAGTGAAAAAAATGCACTGAAAGTGAAAAACATTCATGCTAAAACATTAAAACATAAATATTCCATAGGACACTGAGAAATACAGAGATTCCAGGAGGACCTCATATAAAAAACAAAAATTTATTGCCAATAAATAAATACATAAGATTAGATTAGATTTCAGGAGGAAAAAAATCCAAATTTCACTAATAAATATACTGAAACAGTAATGAAAATCTTTTGAAGAGCAGGGAAAGTAATCTGCCTTAATTATATAAGTAAGTTCCAGGCCAGCAGATTAGCCAACACTCCTATACTAGCAATCTGGGAAAACATATTCCTTATAATTCAATGTTACAGTTACAAATAGAAACAAAAATTTAGTGAAACAAGTTGCACCCGTTTTAATTTTAATTCTTTCGTTATTTTGACTCATCAAGTTAATAAAATCCCAACAACAAATTAAACATGTTTTTAAAATCCATTAATAAAAGTTTTAAATCCTGGTCTATTAATTCTAACCAATAAATGCTATGACACTGAAGTCAACAGTATATACTTTAAGCTTCAAGAATTATTCTTGGATAATAAGAAGGTCCTAAAGTCGACAAGCTTTAGGACTCTTTCATATTCATATATATGAAAGTTTACTAATTACATTAGAAAGGAAATCAAGACTTAGCCACCACTATTTATTTTGAGGTTGGCATGAATCAATGACTTTGAATTATTTGAAAATCAGTCTGATCTCTATTAAACAAGAGAGTGCTCACTTCGGTAGCACATATACTAAAATTCTATTAAACAAGAGAGGTAAATATACAGTAATTTATAGACATTAACAAGATTACAAATGAAATTCAATTCATTACAATGTAATTACAAAATAAATGGTAGTAGGATTCAAAGAGTCTGGACTAAACTTCTGTTTTTTCCAATATGCCTCTAATCCTTAATCCCAAATCTCAGGTTTTGTGTCATACTCATATATTAATAAATGATATCAGTATAACTGACTTTAATTGGAAAATCCTTAAAAGCTCTGAATAAATGGCTTTTATAGATCTCACAGATGGTTTCTACAAACACCAAATGGTATATGGGTAAATCCAGGATATGCTGTTACATTTATATTTCATCAGAAAAAAGTCTAACACTCTCAATCTCATATTCGAGGTTGGACAATTAATTTTGCAAATTCATCCTAGAAAAAGTGCTACATACCATATTGCTGAGTATCACTATGGTTACATTCGAAGTACTCCCCTTGGGAAGCTATGCACCGATATCAGCACCTAGTTGAAACTTCAAGGCAATTTTGGAACTCTTTTTTCTGGAATAGCCATAAGAGCTGTCGTAATACCACAAAAGCTGACAATTAAGTTTGCAAAAACTTGCCACTGTATGCTTATGTTGGCAGCACTGTACAAACACCTCAGTAAGGTGTCATAACCTTGACCATACGACGACAGCTCTGATGGCCATTCCAGAAAGAGTTCCAAAACTGCTTTGAAGGGTGGACTAGGCACTGGCATCAGTGCATAGCTTCCTAAGGGGAGTACTTTGAAGGTGACCATAGTGATATTCAGCAATAAGGTATGTTGTACTTTTTCTAGAATGAATTTGTAAAGCTGTCTGACTTCGTATATGCCAACAATGGTCATTAATGCTATAATACTTTATAGCTATCATACACAGTATAAGCCCTTAAAATGAAATCTAAAGCCAAATCAAATGTTAGAGAGACATCTGTGGCCACTACAGCTAAATGAGAGTCATCAGAAGTAGTATCAGTCAGTGTTTTATGTAATACCAAATCAAGCACAACAGTAGTTATAAAAATAGCAATTGGTTCAATGTGAACACCTCTGACAACATGCTTTAATCTAAACTTGATATTGTTAATTAAGCATTAAATACATTAGAAAATCAGAGATTTATTATGTGATAATGGAAAAAGAACCAGATTGATACTGAAGGCACATTTATTCAAACATACTAATAAGTCACTGCAAATGGCAAAAAAATAGGGAAAAACAAAAGAATCTATTAAATGTATTCATCTTTGATTGATGTTATACCCAAAGAACCTAGGAAACATCAGATGATGCTAATTGTTTCACAAAATTTTATTTAATCCAAGACTCAGAAAGGTGAAATGCCTGCCCAGACTAACTGTTTGAGCCAGGAATATAGAGGTTACTGTTTAAGCTAATCCAGTCCACACTTTCAAAAGTACAGGATAGCAATTAAGGTGCGGGATATGGATAAGGATAACTTTAGGGTGCCAGTAATGCTCTATTTCTTGATCTAAGTACTGATTATATGAGGTTATTTGTGTTGTAAAAATTCTTTCAGGTATAAAACAATTTGTATACTTTTTTGCATGCACATTATACTCCAATGAAAAGTACCCCAACAAAGTACATTCTACTTAGAGGAAAAGAAATGTTAAATGGTATACAAAATAACTCCTTTCTAATACAAAAATTCAAGTTTAAACATTTTCAAAGCAAAAATGTCAAGGTACTGGGACAAAAAAACATTCAAAGAAGGGCAACTTACAACTTTGTATGGCTCGGCAAAGAGAGGAGAGCTAGGTGGGAAGGGGTCCTCGCCCTGCTGAATTTCCTGATTCCGCCTTTCCCGTTCTTTCATACGCAGCACATTCCGGTCTTCAAGGTTCATGTTGCTATAGAGAGAAACATAATCTTTATATCACAAAAAGAAAAGGAAAAATTAAATGTTCTGTACTGATTTTGTCAGTTTAATCCTTCAATCGGAGACTCCCTTTCGACTTCCAAGTAATAACAGGCTTTAATGCGGAAGTTGGGTTCTGGTAATTGTTTTATCAGCTAATACCAATGTCTTCCACAACTATCCAGACAGGAAACACTAGCCCAGAATATTAGGATCCACCCACTGAAACACTTAACCTTATCAACATTTAAAGTATTGTGCTAGCTAAAAGTCAGCTAAAACTTATACATTCAGAGGGAAGGAAGTACTTAAACCCAAATTCTTATTGTGTCCTATAAGCCTCTGGTGGCTTCCTCTTCAGAGAGCTAACTATTCTTTGCCATTAGAGGCATACAGCCCACTCCCACCTACCACCCCTCCCCCCAGGGTCCAGTGCTTTTCTCTACTTTGCATCTACCTTATCTTGATTTCTTTTTGTCCCAAACACAGCTTCCTTGGTGTCCATCCTTATGGCAGTTTGACCTCAGCTTTGCTGTTGCTCTAGATTCCCTAAAAAACGACATTTCTGCTCTAAATACATTAATATTTCAATTAACACCTCAATACATGGCAAAACTGAGGCTTTCAGCAATAGAATCTGACATTAACTTGGGTTAGTAACAGTAGTTGCAATCGTGTTGAAAAAGTCTTTTGGGGTAGGGGAAAAATAAGGGTGTCATTTCTATAATCATGACAGTATGTTGTATTTTCACTAAAAATTAAGAAAAATAAGTTTATTTACAGCAGCAGAGATTCTGGTTAAACAGATAATCATGAAAAAGGTTTTCAAACTCTGGGACAAAGAATTACCAGGGACTCTGCAATACATTTCCCTGGAGATAGATTAAACCATCTGTCCTAGTTTTGTTTTGTTTTTGTTTTTGTTTTTGTTGGTTCCCTGGCTGGGAATTGAACCCAGACTGCAGCGTTGAGAGCGCCGAAGCTGAGCCACTACACTACCAGGGAACCCCCCATCGTCCTAGTTTTGATTTAAAAAAAAAAAAAGTCTTGTTGGAGGCCAAAGGGAAAAATCAGGTTACACTTGTGCAGCATTTATGGATTTTTATCCATAAATCAAATCTAATTAGAAAATTAAGAGTCAATCAGTATTGGGTGGCCTATGACTGTAAAATTAGATGGCAAAATCAATATACTCTTAAGGACTTTTGTAAGTGGTTAGAACAGTGCAAGTAAACACTCAAAGATAAAACTTCCTGATTTGCACAATTAGTACCTTGCAAATATTAATTTAATATTTTTTAAAAAGTTCTAAGTGTTCCAAATGTGTATTCCTAATAAACTCGGACAAGAATATAAGCTATTTTGAGGTATGGAAATAGTGTGTCCTTTTTTTGGTCTCCCTGGTACTTAGCACCATATAGAATCACAAAAAGTGAATCTTGCTTTAATAAATACCATAAAACATCTACATTTCAGTATTCAGAGCTCACTTGAAGCAACCAATAACTGTATTTCACTAATAATTAAATTTTCAATAGACCTCTTGAGCTATGGTGCTACAACATACAAAGTTATTTGTATCTGATGGAGTCTAAGGGGTGTGTTAAGCAACAACTTCCTTACATTTCCTAAATTCAATTCCTGAAAGATCAGAAAAAATAGAAATACCTTTTTAAAACTATTATTAGTGTACATATTCAACAGCACTAAAACAATCATGCAAGAAACAGTTGTACATTTATTGCACAGATATGATTTCCACAATAAAATTTTTCCTATAACATAATCACAAAAAACTTTGCTTTCTTTTCTTAAACAATGAAAGTCATCCAACTGAATATTTTCTCTTTTGACAAGGCCACCAAGAAGCTCAAAACTAAATTAACTGATTGCTTATGAGAACTAATATCCTTGTTATAGCTCTTACTCCCTTTTTTCTGATCTAACTTATTTTGCATGTAATATATAGGCTCCATTTTTTCTCCCGTATTTGAACATCAATATTTCAGCCTAAGACAAAATAAAGTTTCCCCCAAAGCAATAATTCCAGTAATCTTTACTCCCCTAAAATTAACATGAAATTTAAATATGAGTCAATTTGAAGTATATCTTTGCTGTATAGGCAAAACTATTTTATACTATATCCCTCAAGATACATGCAACAGGATTCAGTTAAAATTAGCAAATGCTACAGCATAACAAAATCTGTGGGACGACTAGATAAAATAATTTTTAAAAGGAAATTATCAAGTAGGAAGGAGGGTTATTTATATAAGGGCTGTTCAGAAAAAATATCCATATTTTTCATATTACATTGCTGGATACTTTCCAGATAGCCCTTATATGGTTTCCAACTAAAATTTTTAATTACTTAAGGTAAATTGTTTTTGTTTTTGTTTTTTTGTATGTAGGTGGTTCCCTGGCTGGGAATCGAACCCAGGCCACAGCGCTGACAGCGCCAGCGCCGAAGCCTTAAGCCACTACACCAGGGAACAGGTAAACTGTTTTAAGCACCCATCAAGTACTTAAGTTGATACATTAATTACAAACAATTATAAACAAGTCTAAGAACAAAAAAATGTAAAACAATCTTAAAGTTAGGTTTGTTGCTGGTAGTGATAATGGTGTAGCAATTTCATTATTATGAAATTGAGCAAAATGAGTAAATATAATGAGACTTCGTGGGAATCAAGGATCTTACTATGAGAAAGGAGAGATACAAACATAAAATGGGATAAGAACCCTTTGGGGATTTGATATTAGAAGCAGTACTATGAATTCATGCTTCTAAAATAAATAAGTGTGTGTGTGTGTGTGTGTGTGTGTGTGTGTAGAGAGAGAGAGAGGCAGACAGACAAACTCACTCCAGCTCTGTCTGAAAGAGTCTAAGAGCAGTGACACTCCAGAAGGAAGCACTCTCAGCACCTAAATTTTTATTTCCAATGTCACTCTCCACTAAAATAAAACAGGACTTCTTAGTGAAATGCTAATTCCAAGGTTGCAGCAGGGAAAACAAAGTACCCTAAAACATCTTGTTGTAACAGCGAAAAAAATGCTCAAAAACAGATGGAGACATAAAAAAGGAACAGAAACCAGTCTGAAGGGGCTCCCACTCTCACTGGTCAGATTTAGAAACATCAGCATCAAAATGAACAAAGAATGGAATATAACCAACTGAATAAAAAAAGAATCCCTGAGTCCAGAGCAATAACAGCAAAGAATAAAATAAAAAGGAAAACAAAGCAGGAAGCAAATACCCTTCTTTATAGAAGAATTCACACTAATAAATGTAGAAGAAATAAAAATTTAAAAATTGCATTTTTACAACCACTAAATAATTGAGGCAAGAATCGTCAATGGATATTAAAGCCATTGGGTGAAAAATGTGGAGGGAATGGGATATTCAGTATCACCTCAGAGACTATTAATAACAAGGAAAAAAACCTTTATAATACAGAAATACAGTAAACACTACCCTTAATCAAGTGATCACATTTAACATCAGCAATCATGGGACAAACTGACACCATGTGCCTTATGTGCCGAAGACATATCACCACATAGGTAGTCTTCCTGCTAAAATATTTAACCTAAATCTAATTACAAGTAAGCAGACATGTAAATTGAGAAAGAGTCAGCAAAACTGGCATCAACTCTTCAAAACTGTCAATATCATGAGACCCCACAAAAAAAAAAAAAATAAAAAGAGCCTGGGGATTATTTCTAAACTCTTCTACACTTAACGAGACCCAACTAAATGCAATATATCATCTTTCATTTCCCAGGTTGCAGATCTGGGAAGTGAAATATCATTGCCAAGGACATTATTGGGAAACCTGTGGAAATTTGAATTTTGATGGTATTTCATATCTGGTTATGGGGGAGAATGTCCTTGATTCTTAAGGCATACACAAGTGAAATGTTATGTCTGCAACTCTCAAATGGTTCAGCATGCATCTAAATATATCTGCTATGTATAGATATTGTGCGTGTGTATGTGTGTGTGTAGAGAGAAAGACAGAGACAGAGACAATGAGGGAGAAAGGGAGGGAAGGAAGGAAGGAGGAGAAGGAAGAGTAGCAGCAGCAATTATAATAAAAATGTTAACTGGAACATCTAGGTAAAAGATACAGGGATGTATATTACACTTTTCTTAGAGATTTGAAATTTTTCAAAATAAAAGATGGAAGGAAAGAGTGATATAATTTAGATATCATGATTGCTTTCTAGCATTTTTCAGCCTTGGAATTCACTATCAACTGTCTCTTCTCTAGAGCTTAAAGTATTCTCTCATCCTTAAGGTGTGCTCCCTTACACCTCCAAATTCACACTGATCATCCAATACACCTTAACTCCTCCTGTGTCACTATTTATTACACTGGAGAAAGTGTAATGCCATTCTTGACTAAAAGGCGACACCACCAAACTGTAAAGTTTCAGTTTCCCTAAAGTAAATGATGTCCTAAATTTATCTAATAATTACTATTTATTAAATGTACTTATTAACTTCATAAATATGCAACAAGCACCTATTATATACTTAGCACTGAGGAGAGAACAAGAAGAATTTGCTACACTAGATATTAAAACTTACTATAATTTCATCACTGTTAATCAAAATAGCATGATAGTGCACAGAAATGAACAAACCAATCAATAAAACAGAGGCCAGTAATTAACCCAGAGATTCATGGGATTTTAATGATTAACAAATCCAATCATTGAAAAGAGAATGTTTTATTTAATAACAGTAATTAAGAGCTAAGTACTGTTCTAAGGTGACATTTAAATGCTGAAGCCATATTTCAAACATAGCCAGAAAAATACAGACAAATCCTTCAGCCCAGTAGCCTCACTCACAGAGAACTACATCTCACAGAAATAAAAGCATGGCCATAAGATACACAGATGTTTACTGCAGTACTGTTTTTAGTGGTAAAACAACTAAAAATAAAGGAATGCCAAAGAAGAGAGAAATGGTTAAGTAAGTGGTTAAACCATGATTTATTAAAACAAATGAGGTAGCTCTTTGCTAATTATCTTGGTGGAATTTCTGTAATTGTGAGAAAAAGTAGATGCAACACAATATACAAGTCATGACTAATGATGACCTCATTATTTCTTTAGGGTAAACTCAGAAGTAGAATTAGCTGCTGACTGTATTGATAAGAATTAGCTACAACTAACCCAACTAACATCAGAATATGCCAACTAATGTGTTCACATACTAAACAAGTGTACTGAAAAATAAATATCCAGTTTTCATACACCAGATGTAAGATGTCTCCTTATTTAGCTAAATTTTCTTTCATGGCTCTCAGTAAATGTTTTGGCTATTTCCATAAATACGAATAAGGAGTATTCTTACACTTATGTACTTTTCAAGAGATAAACCTTGATGATTCTATTTTTCCAATTATAAAATGCTTGCTCTTTGCTCAAAAACTCTAATATGCTTAATATAAAGTAGAAAGTAAAAGACACCAATAATATCACTACCCTGAAATAAAAAACACTGTGAAGAATCACATATAGTCATAGTCATACATGTAGAAATTACTACACACATAACAATTTTTATTTCACTTAATAAACAATCAACTAGTTCCCCAGCAATACATATGATCTTCATTTTTTTTGTTGACTGCATAGTATTCATTTAACCAAAAAGATCCGGAGAGATAACTGGGTTGCATCCAAAATTTAGTATTATAAACATTACAGTGAGTGAGTATATGTGTGTGACGCACAAACTGCCTGTTTCCCTTTCAGAAACAACTGAGGTCTCACATCATTTAAATAATCTGGTGTTATTCAAAAGATAAAAGATATGAATGAAACAAACATTACAGTCTCTCAGGGTTTGATACCTTTCTAATACATATATCATTAAACTGCTTTCCCAAAAGATCATGTCAATTGACAGCCCCACCAACAGAGTATGAGACTGCCATTCAACCATGCCATTTTTTAATCCTAGACATTCTGAGTCTTTTTAAATTGTACTGCCAATCTAAGAGGTAAAAAAATTATTCCTATTTCTAATTTCATGAGGAGTGGATCCTTAAGCATTACCAATTGTCAACTCTTCCTTTATCTTTCTGACCTTATTGATGGGCTTCAAACCAGTACATTCCCTTAAATCAAGCTTGTCCAACCTGCAGCCTGCAGGCCGTACCTAGCCCAGGACAACTTTAAACATGGCCCAGGACAAATCTGTAAACTTTCTTAAAACATTAAAAAAATTATGCACAGACCTTTTTACTTATTTATTTTTTTTTAGCTCATCAGCTATCGTTAGCGTTAGTATACTTTATGTGTGGTCCAAGACAATTCTTCTTCCTGTGTAGCCCAGGGAAACCAAAAGGTTGGATACCCCTGCCTTAAATAATTCACATTCAATCAACCTTCTGCTTACATTGCCTGTTTCCCTATCTGAAACACCTGAAATCTCAGATTATTTAAAAATCTGGTCTTATTCAAAAGATAAAGGATATGAATGAAACAAATATTACAGTCTCTCAGGATTTGATACATTGAACCTGAACAACACTGTAATCAATTAAACAGACATAACAAATTAAGTATAGAACACTCTACTCATCAACAGCAGAATACACATTCTTCTGAAGTGCACATGGAACATTCTCCATGACAGATTATATTAGGCCATAAAACAAGTCTAAGTAAAGTTAAAAGTATCAAAATCATAAAAAGTATGTTTTCAGATCACAATGTGATGAAATTAGAAATCAAGAACAGAAGGAAAAATCAGGAAATTCACAAACATGTGAAAATTAAACAACACACTCCTAAATAACCAATGAGTCAAAGAAGAAATCACAAGTGAAATTAGGAAATCCTTTGAGATAATGAAAACAAAACCCCGTATCAAACCGTATCAGATGCAGCTAAAGCAGTGCCTTAAGGGAAATTTATAACTATAACCATTGATATTAAACAAGGAGAAAGATCTGAAATAATAAAGATTAGAGTAGAAACAAAATAGAGAAGAGGAAAATAGAGAATATGAACAAAACCAAAAGTTGGTTCCCTGAAAAGATAAAAAAAACTGACAAACCTTTAGTTGCCATGACCAAGAAAAAAAAAAATACACAGAACTCAAATTACTAAAATCAGGAATGAAGAGGGGGACAATATTACCAATCTTACAGAAATATATAAAACAGTTACAACAAAATATAATGAAAACTGTATGTCAACAAGTTAGGTAACCTAGATGAAATGGACAGAATTCCTAAAAAGACACAAATTATGTTATTCAGTGATTTTTAATTTAAAAAACATTTTAAAGATAATCCTTGCTAAGAAATGTCACTCCAATAAGTCTAACAATAAAAAATATAATAATTAAAAAAAAAACTAAAAAAAAACCCCCCAAAAACAAAAACATTTTAAGGAGTAAAATGTGACCTTTAACTTGCTTCTTTTAAGTGGTGTTCCGAACCTGTTACAATTTTTTTCCCCATTAATGTCTTAGAATAACTGTCCTATTGAAAAATGGAGCCCTTCAACTACCAGATTATTAAATGATTTAAACTCCAAAAATCAAAATGAGACCTGAGTTAAGATTTTATTTTAGAATCCCATTTATTACAACTGCTATTAAATGTAACTTTATCACAATGTACTATCTTAAAGCAAAAAGCCTAAAGAGTAGAGAAACCCCTCGGCCTCATTTGGCAGGATTTCTCTACCCGTTAGAGAGTCTAAAGAGGTCACTTCCTACAAGGCAGGAAAACAAAGGTGTGTACCTGGAGGTCAAAGCCAACAGTAACAAAACATCAAGTCCCAACACGGTATTTTGCACAGAAGGACCTTTGCTCCAAAGTTAGTCATGAGACTTCTACAGTCTTCAGTTTTAAAATGATGATGTAGTGAAAAACATGGACGCAAAATTAATTCCATACTATTTTTTCTTTTTTCGTATCTTTATATATTATCCCAAGTTCTTATAATCATGTTTCAAAAATCACTCTCAACTAGGCCCTCAAAGCTTCCTGGAATCTACTATCTTTCTCTGATGAATGCTCTTTCCTATTCCTCACAAGTATTTCATGGAGACTATGACTCTCCCTCCTAACTTCCATTTTACAAACGACCTTGTCTTACTGGACAAAGATTTAAAAATAGAACATTAAAAATCAGAGAGAAATCTTTTCATCAACCATCAACTTTCAAACCAGTGTCTCTCTCCTATCAAAGAAAAATTATGCCCATTTTGCTATCTTTTCCTAAATCTTTATCAATTACTGACTTCTCTCCAGCAACTTCAACTTCTGCCTCTCCAATGAATCTTTTCCATCAGCATCACACATATCCTTTCAAAAAAAGAAAAAGTTTTCCTTGACTCCCTCCCCTCTCTCCAGCTACCACTTCATCTCTATTTTTATTCATGGCCAAGCTTCTCAAAAGGGCTCTTGATGATCCTCGACCTCCTCTGCAGGCAATACTGGAGTTACCACAAATCACCTTAGAAAATACAGCATAGCAAATACAGTGGAAGATCCCTGTATACCCTTCCTGAATCACATCCCCTGTGCTTCTTCCCCCTAAAGGACGTAGCCATTTTTCTGATTTTGCCATAAATTTCTTTTACTTTTATTATTTATGTATGTATCCCTAAATAAGACATTGAATTGTGCTGAATATTTTTCAACTTTTAAAAACAATATACCCTGAAGACTGCCTTTTTAATTCTTAGCATTATGTTACAAGGTTAATAATCCACATTCATCTATTTTCACTGTTGTGAACCCACACAATTTACTTATCCACTCTTCAGTTGATGGATATTTAGGTAGTTTCCCCTTTTTCTGCCATTACAAACAATGCTTTAATGATGACTTTTATGCATATCTCTCTGTACTAATGAGTCAAATAGATAGATACTCACAATAGACACCCACAAGTGGAACTGCTAGGTTGATGGATATGAACATCTTCAATTTTAGTAGATATAGACAAACTCCTTTCCAAATTGTGTCCAATCACTCACTACTCAATACTCTACTGTTTCCAACGTCCCACACTCTACTTCTCTGCCAAGATCTCTAGTGATTTACATGTTGCTAAACCCAACAGAGATTCCATTATTTTAGCTGACCTACCATTCTACACATTCAGCCACTAATGGATTCTTAATCTACTTTTGGCTTCTGTTAACCCCAGCCCTCCCAGTTTTCCCAGCACTTCTGGCAGGATCCTCCCATTTTACCTACCAGCCCTCTTAAAAATTGTGCTCAGCCCTGAGTCTTACTCTGATCCAGTCTATATTTTCTTTTACATTCTCATGACTTAAAATAGCACCTATACTTATTATACATCAAGTTGACAATGCACTGTAGAATTGTATGCCTGAAACCTATGTAATCCTTGCTAACAGATGTCACCCCAATAAGTCTAACAATAAAAATGAATTAAAAAAAAATAGCACCTATATGCCTACAACCAAATACTCAATGTGTTCCACACCGCAGCGTTTTCTTCTGAGATACAGAACAATGTGTATAGGGACCTGTTTGATCATGACCTTTGAGGAATTTAAACTTGATTTCTTGATCTGTTTTTCTGCCTCCACCAACTTCTGCTCTAGTAATCCTCATCCTAACAATCAACTGCTCTTGCTGAATCCTCTCTTCACCCTCTTTCCATATCCGACCCAGAACCACAGCCTCCAAAATATATTTTGAACTTACCTCTTCACTTCTTTCTCTACTGCTCAAAAACAAGCCAGCATCTTATTTCCGATTTGGACAAAAACTACAGCCTTCTAATTGGATTCCTGGTTCCCCTGGTCTCTCTCTACTCCCCATTTCATTATAGCAGTCAAAGAAATGTTTTTAAAACATAAACCAGATCATGCCATCCAACGCCTCCTTTAAAAAATTTAATAAGCTTTCCACTTACTTTAGGATAAACTCTAAGGTCCTTAATATAGTCTACAGAGCCATGATCTTTCTACTTGATCTGACTCCTGCCTCTATTATCACATTCACTTTATATCTTACTACCCTCCTCTCTCAGTTCCCACCAGGAGCCTTTCTGGGGGCTTCCTGAACTTGCGGTACTCTTTGTAGTTTCAGAAAATTCCCTTTTCTTTCAGAGTACTTGATCACAATTAAGTATGTACTTATTTTGATGTTCATTAGTATTTTCTTTCCCACCAGACAATAATCAGGGAATGTTCGTTTTGCTGCACACTCTTAATATAACTAAGTAGACGTTCACTAAAATGAGTAACCTAATAAACTTCACAGTCTGGTTAGAAAGGAGAGGTTATCTCATTTACTAGGAAACAATACCCAGAGATCATGATATTCTTTACCTAACATCACAAAATATAATATTTTAAAATTGAAATAATTAGTACTTAATATTACACCAAAATCAGACATCATTCTGCAACAAATTTTAATTTAGCATTCTTGACATTTACATTTAATAATTTCATTTAGACCTGAACTGAAACATATTTCTTTACTCATCTGTCAAGCTATACAACTTTTTTTTTTTTTTTTTGCTTTTTGGTATGTGGGTAGCTCCCTGGCTGGGAATTGAACCCAGGCCGCAGCGCTGACAGTGCCAACGCCTAAGCCTTAAGCCACTACACCATCAGAGAACTCCCCTACAACTCTTATCCTTTATCTATAACTCAATTCACTCCCTCCATGAAGCTTTTTCTGATAAAGTATGACTTTATTTCCTCATCTTAGAAGCTAAACAGTATCACAAGCAATGTTTATTATGTAATTAAGCAGATACTCAATTGTTCGATAACTAATTTGAAACAGTATTTGCCAGACTTATTACTGATAAACTGATTTGTTCTTTTAAAAATACTAAACAATTTAAAATCTCAATTTAAGAGAAAAAATGTTTATTACATACATAGGTATGCTTACACTTATGGGTGAGTTTAAGAATATGTGAGTATTCATATTACAGGTAACGGCTGCCTCCCTTTAGACCAGTGGTGTCCAACCCTTTGGCTTCCCTGGGCCACACTAGAAGAAGCATTGTCTTGGGCCACACATAAAATACACTAACACTAATCATAGCTGATGAACTAATAACCTTTTAAGAATTTGCGTTGAGCTGCATTCACAGCCATCCTAGGCCACAGGTTGGACATACCTGCTTCAGACATTTCTCTTTGTTATACTAACTGCACTTTCACCTGTAGTCCTGTATAATTACATATCATGTAGCTGTTTCAGAACCAAAACCAAATAAAATAAAATAAAACCAAATAAAACTTAGTAGTCCCTTCCTTCTTCCCATTTCCAAATATACATCCATTTCAAAGTTACCATACATCCCACTTTCTCCAAGAAGCCCACCAAGAGTCCTTTGCTATTAAAATAAGTTACTTCCCAAAGCATTTCTTTGTATTCATTTGAAGCTCAACAACTGACTTACATTAGAATATTTAATGTTATTCTTCCACCTGCCCTCCCCACTCACTTCCATACTGTAAGACTCTGGAAAGTGAAGAGTATAGCTGTTGTTTAATTTCCCTTCTCCCATCCAGTGCTTAACACAATGGCTGGCATAGAACAGATACTCAAAACACATGAATTTTATAAAGGTCACAACTGTAGTGTTACTGCCTCAAGAGCCAGTCAGTGGAACAGTCACTAAAAGTTGGGTTTCAGAATATAATGTCACTCATCTTTTTCCATATACATATCATCTCCCACTTCTTGCCAAAGACTTTTAGTTATATTTGATAACAGCAAGAGAGTTCTTTTTTCTGCATTTGCTATATTATCAATTCAATAAAAGCATTAATATTGATACTAAATGAATTCTTTTTAAAGCAATTCTTCTAAAAGACTTTAAAAGAAAAACAACATACGTACAAGAAAAAACACGTAGAGAAATGATCAATTTCTGTTTTTACTTAAACTTTACTCTCAAATGTTCACCATACATAAGTGCTAGACTGTAAAATCTTAGACTCATACTTGGCAAACTGAGAGGTGTAAAAACTAAATGTTTCAGTTTATAACATCCAGAAAAAAAATGATCTGCTCAACAGAGTACTACAAGACTGCTTTCATTTGTAGTACCCAAGGAAACCAAAAGAAAATAATATAAATCCAAATGGCAAAATAAAAGCAATTTAATTACTTAAAAATGCATTTAGTAAATTAAACACAAGTTAAAAAGCATTAGATAGCAAAGGCTCTTCAGTGTTTACACTAAAAAAAGAATTATTTCTCATTAATTGCACCTTCGTTTCTACCTGTGAAAGACAGGTGGTAATAAAGTACCTGGATTTTTAGAAATTTATTTTGTCCCTTAGAATATTATAAAAAAGGTTAGAGGAGCTCCCTGGTGGTGTAGTGTGGCTAAGGCTTCAGCACTGTAAACACTGCAGCCTGGGTTCGATTCCCAGCCAGGGAACTACCCACATTAAAAAAAAAAAATTAAAAAAGGTTAGAGGGAAATACTAATGTACTGAGTGAAGAAAGTACTCAAGGCTTGTGAACATAAATCAGCTCCATCCTTAATTATCCTGAATTCTATTAATAAGGTTCTACTAAAATGTAAACAAGAATATTAAGCCCACTTAAGGCTATTGCTCTTTAATCACTGGAATACAAATTTGTAAATTACAAATGAATTATTTATTATGGCACAAAGAATATTTACTTTGAAAGATTAATTTGTGAGTGATAATTTCAAAATATTTTCTAATTCAGATATGTAACATTTAAACAGAATTCAGAAGGAATTTTGAAGGCTTTATAACTCTAATTTTAAAATCTAGCTCTTCAGTATAGACTACTGGTTCCCAAGCAGTGGTACATGTACCATTGGGGTAGATGCGGGACATTCAGGGGTATGAAAAAAATAACCAGTAATGGGAAAAAAACAAAGTTAAAAAATGTAAAATGTTAGTTATGGAATAATGTTAAGTTTGAATCACCGTAAATGGAGACACTTCAAAATTAAATCAAATTATTGAATGATGATTGGTGAGGGTAACCCTTCCCCCAAACCACTCTTGTACCAAAGATTATGCAGTTTCAAATCCATTTGAGACATTTCTAGAACTTCCCCAAACACATAAAGACATCTGTAGCCACAGTGATCAGTGTAGTTACTGACTGAATAAAAGTTAAGTGTGTTGTCTTTAATCATAATTTAAGTAGTTTATTTAATGTTTAAATATTTGGTTATCATTATCAATATTTAACTGTGTTACGAATATTGTAAAATTAAATCTGTGGTTTGTACCTCTAGGGTAGTAATTTTTCTTTCCTAACTTATTACTTCTTTTCCACTATTTTACATTAAGGTAGGCAGTGAACAAAAGTGTCAGTATTTAAAAATAAAGGGTATAATTCATAGATACGAGTTTAAAAGGGGTGCACAAGTGAAAAAAGGTTGGGAACCACTGGTAGACCTATACTATATATAAGGTACAACATTAACACTATAGTTAAGCTTGTCCAACCTGCCACTCGCAGGCCACTTGTGGCCCAGGACGGCTTTGAATGTGGCTCAACACAAATTTGTAAACTTTCTTAAAACATTATGAGATTATTTTAAAGCGTTTTTTTGTTTTGTTGTGTTTTAGCTCATCAGCTATCGTTAATGTTAGTGTACTTTATGTGTGGCCCAGGGAAGCCACAAGGTTGGCCACCCCACCACATTTCGTTCAACAACTTCTTAACCTGGGCATACAGATGCCAACACTGCACTAAAGCTGAGGACATAAAAAATAAAAGCACCCTTCATCTTCAAGATCTGGTTGCAGCTAGCCTGACTAGAGAAACGTGGCAGGAGGGAAGGGAAGGAGTAGGGAAGGAACGGAAGGAAGGAGAGAGAGGGTGGGAGGTTGGTTTTAAACAGAGAGAATAACATGAACAGACCAAAAGAGAGAGCACAGCACACTCAGGGAACAGAGGTGAATCAGGTGTAGCTGGGTGGGAGCGCTGAATAAAGATATGACTAGAGAGATACATGAGATCAGACTAGACCTATGGGTTTGTTTCTCAAATCTGAAAGATACAAAGATAGCTTTTCAAATAAAATGTTATCTCCCAGACCTTGAGTGATGACTTTTTTATTATAATGTTAATAAAATAGTAGCATAAATATAAAATTAGGTATGAACTCATTATGGTTATAGCTCTTATGTAACTGTAAAACTAAAACTTTAAAAATTAAATGTAAAACAAAATTTAAAATAACATTAATGGAACACCTAAAACGAATGTAATATTGCATGTCAACTGTAACTGAAAAACAAAAAAAAACATTTTAAAAATAACATTAATTTAACAGATTATGTTGTTTTGCAGAAACTAGACCAGTAATATAGTCAATCCTGGAAATACAGTCTCAGGTCTGGTTCTATATTTTTAAACCACTTCAATAACTTGACTTCAATACTACTAATGCAGAAAAATGCTTATAAGTATTATTATACTGTGTAGATTTAATAATTATAAGTGTTTATCTGCTAGTTTAGGAAAATACAATCTTAAACTACCAGACCAGGTAGCAGTCCTTAATGTCAATTTTAAAGATGTCTCTAACTCTGGCAACCTTGTTCATTTGCAGTTTAATACCTTATTTAAATTTATATTAAATGTGCATTCAGTATAACCACTACTGAAACTGGGAACACAACACCCATTCTGCAAATTGTTTTGTGTTAATTACAAAGTAGACCAAAAATAGTATTACTATGTGATTCTACTATGCTAGCATTCTTTTGGATTTGGTCTGCCTATTCTAGCACATACTATGACATGATCCAATTTTACTCACCATCTTTCCCTAAGCCACTGCAATATCATCATTAGTACAATACATTAGAGCTTGGCACAAACACAGTAATAAACAAAATCTAAACACAGCAACAAACTCCCAAGGAAGTATTTGGCTATAAAGCAGTCCTTCAAAGTTACATAAAACTCATTAATGTCCCAGTTAGAAGAACACTATAGAAATGGAACACTACTAGGAGTTTTAAGAAAGTAAGTAACAGGAGTTCCCTGATGGTGTAGTGGCTTAAGGCTTCGGCGCTGGCGCTGTCGGTGCTGTGGCCTGGGTTCGATTCCCGGCTAGGGAGCTACCCACATACCAAAAAGAAAAAAAAAAAAAGAAAAAAAAAAAGAAAAAGAAAGGAAGTAACAAAATCAAATCTGCAGTTTAAAAGGAAAGATCATTCTGGTACAAGGTGGAGATTAGATTGGCAATAAGCAAACGAATGAGACAACTGTTACAATAATCCAAATGAGAAATAAAAGCCTGAATTAAGGCAGAAATAGGAATGAGGATAATAAAGAAAGGGTTTGGATTCAAAGATGTTAAGTAGAATCTTGGGGCCAGCTAGATGTGAGAAGTACAACAGAGGAATCAAAGACAACTTACAGATTTTTGGGAAAAGCAATGATAGTGGTACACTCTCCAAGACAAGGAGTGAGCAGGATCGGGGTGAGGGAAGTGAGAAGTGGTAGAACAGTTCATCTGTATACAAGGAACAGTTATAGGAACTATATGATTACCTTCTAGCCTCACCTCACCCCAGATTTTTCTGGAAATTCTCTCCCCCATTCACATAGCAATATTAAGAACAATCATGTTACAATGCAACCTATAGTGTGATCCTACCTTCATGGTATACTTGACCTGTTAAGTTTGAATCCCTAGCTACAGCTAGGCCAATGCCCAGATCCAACCTGTTTACACACATATTACAATCAAACAAAACCCACTAACAACCACCACAGTAAATAGAGACCTTACAACTAACTGCTGAACCCTACAGCAATCCTCAGACCCAAGTATCCTCTAAGGCCCATTCAATCTGCTAAAACAGGAGGCAACAAACTTTTTAAAAGCCACATTGTACATATTTTAGGCTCTGTATGCCATATAGTCACAACTACTCAACTCTACCTTTGCAGCAGCAAAAGCAGGTACCCATAAAATATAAGCAAATGGCTATGTTGTCTGTGTTCCAATAAAACTTTATTATGGACACTGAAATTTGAGTTTCCTATAATTTTCATATGATACAAAATATTCTTTTGATTTTTTTTCCCACTATTTAAAAATGTAAAACCATTCGTAGCTCATAGGCCATATAAGAGCAGGCAGCACTGGGCCTATAATTATAGTTTGCTAACACTAGTGCTAAGGCAACAAAGAACTGTCCCCCGCCCCCCGAAACTCCTTCCAAATGCCCTCTTAGGGTTCATCTTAACCTAAGACAACAGACAAGGAAAATGTTCCTAGGAGAGAGAACTGAAAATCTTCATTTGGCTGACCAAAGAACTTGCTCCGTTGCATGAAAGTAAGTCATGAAATGAAGTCTTACGCAATTTGCTGGTTCTATTATTTACTTTCTGCTGTACCTGTACAGCAAGATACAGCGTAAGTTATGGAACAGTGATATCTTTCTCCCCCTTCCTCTCATCAGAGTTTTAGTTCTTCCCCACCACCACCACCACCACTGGGTATGTTATAGTAGGGAAGGTTAGATTTAGTAGTTAACCCACAATTTTCAAGCATGTGACAAAACATATGTAGGCATGGTTAACAAAGGATAACACCTTTAGAATCCGTACTTAGAGAACAATGACCTCTGGATGTAATAGCTAGCTATGAATTTGGGTTGTCTCCACAGAAAAGATGAAGGTGTTTGCTGGTATAGATAGATTATGTTTAACAAATATTTAATATATATGGGAAAAAGTACGACTATATGTGTGTACTAAACAGCCATGGAATGAATGAGATGGACCAACTACATTTTAGAGTGTCCTTTACTCCACTTCTTTCTGGGAATGTAGCAGCTAGAGCATGTTATTACAGTGTAGCCCCCTGGCCAAAGTCATGGTCTAGAAGTGGACATATAACCAATGAGACCCTTTCCTGAGATATGGAATTGAGACTCAGGTCAGTCTTTCTCTGATGGCAGAAGATGTAAGATTTCAAACTTAGAAGATATTAGTATGTATTAAAGTTGGTCTGCAACATCTCATGAGAGATAAAGATACTCATGACCACATATAGAGTCCCTGGATCCAGCTGTTCCTGAGTTCTAGTTGTCCTATGGTTTGATTATCTTTCTTAGAATTCATGGGATATCCTGTATGTTCCCAACATATTCCTCTTTTTCTTTAACTTAGATATGTGTCACTTTCCTAACTAAAAGAAAGTGCCTATTAGGAAATTTCTAAATCTAAAGGGAGGTATTCAGTTGGATGAAAGAGTTTTGGTGCCCACAAAACACTTAAGAGATGGTACCTAAAGCAACACAAATGGATGAGATCATCCAGAAGAGTGACAAGAGAAAGCCAAGGCTAAAATCAAGAACTATCAATATCAAGGAATTAGCAAGAATAAGAATATGCAAAGCAGCAGTTAGGATGAAGACAGGAAAGGCACAGTGTCATTAAAGTTAAGGAAGAAAACAATACAAGGAGAAAATGGTTAGCAATATAAAGTATAGAAAGAGGTAGAAATAAGCAATGACCGTATACTTTGGCAATCCAGAAGTCAAAGGTGGCCTTGGTAAGAGCAATTCCACTGGCATGGTAGGATGAGGAGCCAGGCTGAAGGTTTAACAGTGCATAGGAGGTGCACAACATTATGAAGTATTCTTGCCATTAAAAAAATTTCAAGCCTGAACCAGATCAAGCTTCTAGATGTAACTACTAATTTACAGGAAAAACAAGGAACAGAGGAACATATTATATGAAACCACAGGGATGCAATCAGCACAATCCAGACTGTGAGAAATCTCACAGGACAAAGACCCGATTTCTTTAACAACCCAATTATATGGGAGCAAGAACAAAAAGACAGCAACCTATGGAGGGGGAAAAAAAAGAGGGCTGGGACACATAGCCAGTGTAATATATGGACCCTATTTGGATCCTAATGAAAACAAACTGTTAAAGCAAAAACTGTAATCAAGGAAAGCTTAACACTGACTGGCTATGTAATGATACTAAGGAATCAGTGTTAATTTTTTTAGTGAAATTTTAGGTGGCTTATTGGTTTTTGGGTTGCTGTTGTTTTTTTTTTTAGAGATACATAATCTTTATTTTACTCATATGTCTTCCCTGATACAATGTGCTCCATGTCACCCAGCAGCCTACAGTCCCAGAGTCATGTGCCTAACAAATAATTACGAGATATAAGTGACTGGAGTTCAAAGGAGGTAAGTCACAATTGGAGTATGGTGAGGAATAAAGTAAAGCTTCAGGAAGGCCATGGTACTTGGGCTGAGCCTTTAAAAATGGTGGAATTTTAAAGGTGGGGAACAAGAAAGGAAAAACGATGGAAGAAATGAAAAGCAACTGCATGGAGTTGGGAAGACCTGTCTATGCAGAGTATTGGCCTGTACTCACCTCTCCATAAAACTATCCCTACTCTAATGATAACATGAAAAGGAAAACACAAAGTGAAAAGTCATATCCACTAGGCAGCTCCAAATTGGGAAAATCATGGAAGACCACTCAGGCCTCAAGCAGCCCCAGGGAGCCCAGTCTCAGACCACGACGGTTATCTGGTTAGCGAAACCATAATGGCTGTCCAGGACAATCTATTTATGTCAATCCCGGATTTCTTTTTCCCATACACACTTTGGGAAAAGAATTCATTAAGTTCTTTTACCTATCCTATAAAACAATGATAAAAATAATTAGTTTAAAACAGTACCCACCAATAAGCTTTGTCTACCTACCTAAAAGCCATCAACATAGTTCATTAGGCACTCTAAGACAGATAAAGTTACATGAAACGCCTTTTCTCAGGTTATAGATTTTAAAAAGAAGTACAACTGATGAAGCAGGTAGATTTTAAATAAGATTTTTCCTTCAAAAATAGATTAAGTAGTCCTAATATTAAAATGTTTTTAGAATATTTTGGAAATGAATTCAGTGGTTCAACATTTTCTATGTACTACCAGTCTCATTAAAATTCTCAGGATATGATGCCAGTGAAAATGAACATCAAGATGAATAGGAATGCACATGATCAGCCAAAACCCAGTAACGGGAATGTTTATTACTGCCTTCTTCCATGAACTACTAGAGTAGCACTTCAAATAACCAAGATGAGTGGGCGTAGGGAGTTACTACAAGTAGGGTGCTTTTCTTAAACCAGAGGAAGCAGCAGCTAGGTAACAGGTCAGGTTAGCTTTAAGCAGTGTTTAGTCAATGACTACACCTTCTTTCACAATAACTGAGGCTGGCACACACCCTCTCAGAAATCAAATATAACCAGCACAACTTATCAGAAGAAATGAAAGAGAAAATGGGTAAAAACATAATGAGGACTGGGGGTTCAAAAGCTGGGAAAACTTTATATAGCAAAGTTTTTATAGTAAGATATCTGTAGAATAAAGCTAAAGAAAAAATAAAATCTATCTTGCTAACTAATGTCACCCCAGTAAGTCTAACAATAAAAAAAAAATAAAACTTAAGTCATCAATTTTTATAATATACACTGCATTTCTGGGTCATTGTTCAGGTGTAAGTTCAATATTTAAAAATGCAATTTTTGTCATTTTTAAATTATTTTTTAAGTTAAATTTATTGGAGTGACACTGGTCAGTAAAATTACATAGGTTCCAGGTGTACAGTTCTTTATCATCTCCGTGTTGCACTGTGTTCTCACCTCCCAGAGTCATTTCTTTTTCCATCACCATATATTTGAATTCCCCTCCTTCCTGCTCCACTCCCTTTCTCTCTGATCACTACTAAACTATTGTCTGTGTCCAAGAATTTTTTCTTCTATTTTGATTGTTCATTTATTCTGTTCTTTAGATTCCACATATAAGTGAGATCATATGGTATTTGTCTTTCTGAGTCTGACTTATTTCACTTAGCATGGTATCTTCTAGTTCCACCCATGTTAAAAATGCTTTTCTTGATTTTATGAAAAATACTACAAAAAGAAGGCCTCATATATTTTGGACTCCATTCTAAAACAGTAGATGGCTACAAAAGAAGAAATACCTGTTTCCTTTGTTCCTCATAAAACCATGACATTTACCTTAACTCTTCAAAAAAGGTTGATAGATAACTTTAAAAAGGCTTCATCTTCTGTCATCTACAGCTGATAGTCACTTTTTCCTCTTCAAATATTGATCACTTGTTCATACAGCCTTCTTTAGATTACCCTTTTGTGAACTCAGGTTGGGTATCACATTCAAATTCAATCTAGTAATTGTATAAAATACTGGGGAGGATATAGAAAGGTATAATGACAGTTCTTGCTCTAAAGACACTACAACAGACCTATAAGAAAATTATAATTATAGTAAGTATCAACTCTAGAGCAGAGAATGTATGTCATCTGACAAGTATAAAGTGAATCTGAATGAAAATATTCCTGTCTTTAATAACTGTTAATTACACAGCTTCACCAAAGCACGGCAATAGCCTTTACCCCCAAAATTGTAGACCACTTTCCAATTAACACAGCTAAGCTCCTTTTTTTTTTTAACCAAACAGTAAAACTTGGGTCATTCACAGACAACCTATCTTGTACCCACTTGACCAAAAATTTTTATTTAAAGTAAAATTTGCCTATTGTTCCTGTAGAGCTAACAAAAACCAGTCATCAGCCTGCAAACCACTACAAACTAAACTACTGGTATTAAAAAAATAAAAATAAATTTGATTGCTTCCATGTAACTTAACGCTAAAACATAATTAAAAACAACTTATGGAGAATTTTTTTAATGTTTGGAGACCGGAAAATGCAGTGATAAATAAAAATAAACCTAAGAAATGTAAAGAAGCTAGCTTTGTTAAAAATCAAGTGGCCACTTGCCAACACTCCTTTATGAACATATGACCAAAGATGATTCCAGGCAGATTGAAGCCACAAAGGCTCTTTATCAAATGCCAAATTAAGAAAGTTCTTGTAAATATTTCAATTTTGATAAGTTAAAGAACAGTTAAATAAAAGAAGCACTTTACAGCTTTGCAGAATCAATATGGAAACAAAGCTTTGAGCTTCTAACATCTGAGCCCTAAAAAAACAACACACATTTTAAACGTCACCTTTACAAACATCCAATTCACACGAGCACCTACAGCTTAGATTCCGTCAAGAAAAATGCCGGTCACTGGTAAAGGGACTGGTTTAAGTTTAAAATCATATGGCCAGTAGGAAAGAAATAGCACTATTCTTCAATGCAACTGACTCCGAAAAGCTAAAACGAACTCTTCGTCTTAGTTTGAACTCCATACACAAACATTTCAGATTTGTCCTTTCCACTTGCTATAAAATGGTAACGTTTGTGAAAGAAAGAGCAATAAGGATACTCCTCGAACTCTTTACACCCTCCTGATCCATCCTCAAAGAGTAGAACAGCAAAGTGGAAGGAACAAAGCACTGACGTCAATTACAAGATTAACCCCGGGCTCAGGCAGCTGGAGGAAAGGCCTACACATCAATGCCCAAATACCAGTTATCAGGATAACTAGCTAACAGGCTGACTCAGAAGTTGGGGGGGGGGGGGGTGGTGTTCAAGCATTACGCCCCCGCATTCCATTTTTAGTTAACCCTTTTCCCTGGTCGAAGGCGGAATTTTTTTCCTTTTTTTTTTTTTTCAGAGGAGGGGGGGTGACGGTGCGCAGGATCGCGAGAAGGAAAGCGAGAACTAGTTGGGTAATGATAGCCAGAATCTAGGCCTATTTTCTCTTTAACCAGAAATAACTTAAAATTGAATATAAAAAGTAACAAGACAGTCGACGGCATTTCTGTAGGAAGCAATACATTAAAAGACCGAAAGCGGGGAGGAGAAACGGTGAAAAGATGTATTTCTGGGAATTTTTGTTAGGATTGGGTTATATTTATTTATATTTATATATATTTATTTATTTATTTAGGTGGGGTATAGAATGCGCAGATGAGGAGCGAAGGCGCAATGCGCAGCTCCGGCCCGGAGGGTCTCCCCCAGCCCCCAAGCGGACCTCGTTCGCCCCATCCCTCCGTTCCCACCCCCGCGCCCCGGCCCTCGGTCATCCCGTCAGTCTTCTCACCTCCAGTCCCGGCTCCGCTAGGCCCGAACCATCTCCCGGCTGCGGCAGCGGCGGCGCCGGGCCTGCACCTTCACGGGACGCGCATTCGAGCCGCCTGTGGGGGAAAGGGGCAGCGACAGGCTGCCAAAGACGAGGGACTCAGGGCGGCGGCGGGGGCTCGGGAGGTCTCGAAAAGCGCAGGCGGCGGCGGCGGCGGCGACGCACCTCACACGGAACAGGCGGAGGTCCCGCCCCGCTCCATGACGGTCGGGCCCAGCCTGTGACTGCTGACAGAGACGGCGGGGGCGGGTTGACTAGGACCTCGCACCCGGATCTCCGCCCAGTCCGCTGGCGGCTGGCGGCGGCGGCGGCGGCGGCGGCGGCGGCGACGACTCGACTCCTGCAGCCCGGACTATGACTGACGCAGCGGCCGCGCTACACATGTGACCAGGACCAGGCGGGGGAGGCGTCACGTGACGACACCACGCCTCACCCCCGTCAGAAAAGCGGGGGCCGCAGAGCCGCGGGGCTGCGGGGGATGCAATGCCAGGAGGCGACGCTGGGGGTGGTGACAAGCGCGGCTGCCAGGTCCGACGACCCTTGGTGGGCTGAGCACCGTCCGGGTGGCCTAAGGCCCGAGCCTCCGGACCCGGCAGCCGCGTCAGGAGGGCTGACCGGGCAGGACTGGACCTGCACATCCCGGCGCGCTCCCTAGCGAGGTTCGGAGGGCGGCGCCGGGCCGAGCCGGATCTACCGGTTCCGGAGCTCAGGTGAAGGGCTTAGGCCGTCTGCACCCCGACGCCCCGAGACCTGCTTCCGGTGCTGACACTGAAATCGCGAGTCCTGAGGCCCCCGGCAGGTCTCGCGGAAAGGGCAGTCTGCGGGGCTTTTCTTCAGGAGGCCGCTTCGAACCTCGCTTTAACTTCTCCCAGAAAGCCAAGCCAAGCCCCTTTTTTTTCTTCGTCATCTGAACATTTTCGGCCACTAATCCTTTTCTTCAGGATATCATTTTGAACGCTTTCTTCGACCTCTTAACATCCTGCCAGTCAGGGCAAGCTATACTTCAATTAAGAGTAAAATAATAAAGACTAGAAGCGATTTTCAGAGGTCTCATAGAACCCAATACAACAATTGCCCAGAGACACTACCTCTGGTTCATTATTTGAAAAACACTTAAAACCTCCTGCCTCTGTTTTCTTTTTATGAAGGAGCTTCTCGAAGCTGTTTTTTTTCTTTTTTAAAAGCTTTTCTACTAATTTTGAAACAAACAATTTAAAGATTGCTTTTAATAAAATCCAAGCGTTTTGAAACTTTGTAATAAACTATTAATTAAAAATGTGCATATGAAAATGTTTCAGCCCCAAAAACTGGTAATTCACTGGCATCAATAGAAGTACATATTTTTTTTTAAATTATTTTTCTTCCAGACGAGGGTTTGTTTTATTGCATGACATTTGCATAAGAAAAAATATTATTGAAAACAGTAAGACATCATGTAATCATCAATAAGCTAATTATTAAGTGCACAGTTAGATGTACACAATCTAAAATTTAGAAACTAGTTTCAAAAAGTACATAAAAATTTTAACATGATAAGCTTTAATTATGGTTTATATTTGTAGTTTCATGTTAAAAAGTGCTTCAAATGTACTGCTGTACAGTTGGTCTTTATAAATGGCGCTGGGGTAATGTCAGATTATAAACTAATCTTTATGGAATTAGCTAACATTGTGATATTCAAACTTAACTTGAATCAGTTTTCAATTCTCAGATTAAGTTAATGATGTTAATCATCTATAAAACATCTGTTTTCTAGCCAACAAAAGTCTATTAAATTCAAGTTATGCATATTCAGCAATCAAATCTCTGAGCAGGCCTTAATGGTGAGACCTAGACAGGATGCAGGTTGATATTAATGGATGTACTGTGCCATCAGCAGAAGCCTTCTCCATAGCTTTGCCTTTTAAGCACACTGCACATGAAAACTTATAAGGGCTGGGCATTTGGTTTTTTCCTACATACACTGCCCTTTCCTGTTGTCTGACCATACAAACCAAACATCTCTGGTAACCTCTCTTCACTGATGACTTTAGGCCTGTCGAGCTTTCATCTGTCATTAGTGAATCAAGTTCTTTTGATTCTAACAACTATTCATGGTCTGCACAATCCAGCAGAAATACAACGCCATTGATACCAGGAAGGTAGTTTTTCTCCACTCTTCGAGCTTGAACACGTCCACCCAGATAAAAATTGTAAAGGTCCTGCCACCAGCAATGGTTAGTTCTTCTGTGGTGGGATGTAATGTTGGGACATGTTGTCCAAGTCTGTCATCATTCAGCATGAGTAGCAATGTTGTTTTTCCAGCATTATTCAATCCAAGAAATACCAGTTTACCAGTTTTTCTTACATGAGGGCAGGCTGATAAATTTTGCCTCCACTTAACTAGAAATTGAATGGGGAAAGATGTTTTAATGAAACAAAAAAAAAGAAATATACCTACATCGTTTAATTTCAAAGCTGTATTAATTATTTTTCTACAAAATCGCCTTCTACTTCAATACACTTCCACCAATGCTGCACTAGTTTTCAAATCCATCCTTAAAGAAATTAGTGGTTTGTTTCTGAAACCATTACTTCACATCTTCATCACAGATGAGGCGCTGGCCCTTCAAGGGTCCTTTCAGTTTGGAGACAGGTCTAAGCTATGCAGTGGATGCGGCAGCACTGAAAAGTCCCTACGTTGAATTGTATTTCTTGTTGCTGCACTCTTTTTGTGAGGCCTGGTGTTGTGCTGAAGAAGTGTTTCATTTCTTATTCCAATCTGTTTGATTCTTCTTTTTAATGCATAAGAATTTCAATATAACATTCAGAGTTTATTCTTGTTCCTTTTCCAAGAAAGTCTACAAGAACAACATGTTCAAAATTCAAAAGAACAGTCAATATGACCTTCCCAACCAAGGCCAAATGTTTAATTCTTTTGGCTGAGGTGATCCCTTATGCCGATATTCCAAGGTCTACCATTTGTTCTTGGGTCATCATAATGGACCCAAGTTTCATCACTTGTATGATCTTCTATAAGAAGTCCTCACTTTATTTTTCAAGAATTTGAAAAAAATTGGAAGAATTTTTTTCCGCTGTTAAGAATTCAATAATGGCATACTGTTTGAACCCAACATGTAACATGCTTCCATGTCAATGTGCACTGGGTGAAAAATGTAAGCATCTTTGTGTGCAAGATCAAGAATGATGCAGGGGAGATACCAAGTGACTACACACAACTGGTTATATCCAGATATGTCTAATTAAACTGACCAGATGCATCATATTAAATGGGACAGAAAACAACAGTATTGTCCCATTTCAAATGGTACATAGGGTCAGCCTACTGAAACCTTGAATTTAGGCCAGTGAGACTAGGCTGACCATACGTACGGCTTGAAATGGGCACAGACAGTACCATCATTTTCTGTCCCATTTAAAATTATACATCCGTTCAGCCTGTGTCTAATGTAACAACAAAAAAAATTACGGTGGAAGAAAAACTGTAGCACACTGCTGAAACCACTGTAAATCCAGTTAAATATGAAGAACATATCTAAACTTTATAGGGTCCCTGATTGGAGAGAACACAATTCCTGTTTGTCTGCCCTGCACCTTCCGAGACCCAGCTGCAAAGCCCGATGGCTGCGGCTGACCCAGCTTGCATCCTCCTTTTTAAAATTCTTAATTGACCACCAGTTATGCCTTTAAACTTTATTCTTTTTATTTATATCTACATAGATTTTTATATATCAGTGTGTAACAAAATGTATTCATGCAAATTCAAAATAAACTATGTCAAAATAAAGTGAAAAATAATTGCTGCTCTCCTCCCTACCATCCTTTCAATGACTCCAGTCCTAGAGGCAATCACTTAGCATTATCCAATGTATCCTTCCCAAGTTGTGTTATAAATACATGTTAAAATACAGTTAAACTTCTTTTTACACAACAGATAATGGACTGTCTACACTGTTAGTTTCCATCCTTTTCTCACTTAAAATATTCTGGGTATTCTTCCATATCACTACATAAAGAACTACAATACCTCTTTCTTCCTGGGGGCTATATAGTCTTACATTGTATGCAGATATCCTAATTTATTTAACCAGTACCCTACAGGTAGACATTTAGGTTGTTGCCAAGCATTACTATTATAAAATAAGCTGCAACTAATAACCCTATACAATGGGCAACTAAACCAATAAATGCTTAGACTGAAATCTTTAGATCACAAGGTATTTTTAATTTTGGTAGGATTGCCAGATTGCCCTTCAGAAAAGTTGTGCCAATTTCATTTGCTTTCTCTCAAATTCTGCCTAGAAAGGTTTATAAGGCAGAATTGAGAGGGATTGGGGATGGAGAGTGGCAGCAAGATAGATTATTTATCATTTTAAATAATAAAGAAGTATTAAAATACAAATTGAAGATATTTAATAAACTTTACAAGAAGTTTCCTTTACTTATTTCGGAATAAATGTTATTTGGCTAACCAAAAGATAACATGCTTTTTGTTTCATAAAGGATCATGATCATTTTTCAGTACAAAATGAGACCTTACTTTAAAAACAAAATGGGGTTCAGGGAATGTAGACTTTTCATTGGCATTATTCTGCAAATAAGAATTTCCTTCCCTTTCTGCAATGAGAAAAAAAATTCCTAAAAGTATTTCTCAATTTGTAACACTTTAATGCCTTATCATTTTATTAATCAAATGCATCCATATTAACAAAGTGAATTTTCTGTCTCTAAGTTAATGTTCCAGAACAATGTAAGTTAACTACACAGAACTGAGAAATAGCAGAAAAGACCAGCTACAAAACTATAAAAGAAAGAAATCTCAAGAAAAATAAAATTTTTTTACTCGCAATATTTTAATGAAGTATTCAATGTATTTGTTAGCAATATTAGCAATTCTTAGAGTTCTGGGGTTTAAACATCCACGTACAAAGTTTTTTGAGGCTTTAAAGTGATTTTTTGAAAGTTACACTTAGATATAGAAAATACCAAGTCACACCTACATCTACATAAATATTATTCAATATTATTTTAGAATCTCAGATAATTTATTAATTATATATCAAACACTAAAAAACTACTGTAATATATGGCAGGTACTGTTCTAGGCACATGGACAAAACAATCATCAAATACTGGCTTCCAAATAATACCACCAAAACAATGTATTGATGGGGTAAAACTGAGTTTATTAATTCCTGATAAGAGAAACCGTATTTTGACAATTCATTAACATTTCCAAGGAGGGAGCTGGGATATTTAAAAGGTTTAGGAGCATGATTTAAGGGCACTTTTCAATTCAGAGGACTTGATTTGGGTTGGGTAACAATTATGATATGATAGGTTAGAGTTAGTGGACATAGCAAGGTAAGAGTTTTAAAGAGTCTTGGAGAATGTATTAGCTTTCTATTGCTGCTGTAACAAGTTACTACAATTTAGGGGTAAATTGTTTAAAACAACGCAATTTTATCATTCTACAAGTCAGAAGTTTGACCAGGTCTCCATGGATAAAGATTGAGATATAGACAGGGCTGCTCCTTTCTGGAGGCTCTAGGAAATCACCCCTTTCCTTGCCCTTTTCTGCTTCTAGAGGCTGCCCGCATTTCTTGGCTATGCCCTCTCCCTGTGTCTTCAAAGTCAGTAATGGCTGGTTGAGTCCCTCTCAAATCATATCACTCTGACCTATTCTGTCTCTTCCTTTTAATTTTGAAGACTCTCATGATTACTGTGAGCCAATTTAAATAATCCAGAATAAACTCCCCATTTTAAGGTCAAATAAATGAGCAACCTTAATTCCATCTGCCACCTTAATTCCCCTTTTCCATGCAACATAGCATATTCAAAGGTTCCAAGGATTTGTACATAGAGATCTTGGGTGGGTGGGTGGGTGGGGCATTATTCTGCCTACTACACTGCATAAGCAGTCATTTAAAGCCATTTTTGAGAAGTTGAGCAATTCAGTATTCATTTAAATGGGATTTTGAGAAATTTCTGAAATAAACAATAAAGCTACTTGCAGTTTTTCTCTTCCTGGTCAAAATGTTCCTGGAATAGTAGTTATGTTGAGGATAACAATGAAATAACAAAAATACATTAATATTTACTGTAATTTGTGGATATAGATGGTTTCGATTCTCAGTGTCCCACCTTATAGTTATTCTTCAGCCTGAACTGGAAACCATTAACATCTGGGGCCAAGATCAATCCAAATCTTAACTATTACTTGGGGCATCATAATTATGAATCACATTTCTGGGAGTGGTTGTTTCAATTTGCTTAAGTGCCAGGTTTTGCCATTCTTAATCCTGCTAGGGAACTCTCAGGAAAGCTGGAGAACACATACCTCAGAGTTACTCCATATGAAAGGCAAGGGAGCTGGAGTGTTTATACCACAACTCCTGTTGATTACTGTTGAGGGCTGTTCCTGGGGATGTTAATTCCCTAACATCTCCAACCTATTTCTTGTGAGCAAAGCAGACTCCAGCAGCCGAAGAAATTTCTCAGGCAAATAAAATCAGAAACATCTTTGCAGTTAGAAATCAGACTGATTGTCCTGAAATGGTAATGGTGAAGTGATATGAGTGGGGCATAACAATGTCTGCTTCAATAATAATTATTGTACATACTGTGTGTCAATCACAGTCTTATTCACTTTATTAGGTTGGTGCAAAAGTAACTGCAGTTTTGGACTGTGAATTTTAAACTATTATAACTAGGCTCTAACACATCTTTATTCGTCTAAATAGGAACCATTACAATCAACATATTTTTGCCAATGAGAAATGTTGGTTTATTTCTATAGCATAAAAATCTGTTTTTCAGGATTTGACAAATGCTTAGAAAGCATTTTCTGCATCCTGATGGTTGTGGAAGCGTTTTCCCTGCAAAAAGTTGTTAAGATGCTTTAAATAAGTGGTAGTCAGTTGGTGAGAGTTCAGGTGAATATGGCAGATGAGGCAAAACTTCCTAGCCCAATTCTTCCAACTTTTGAAGTATTGGTTGTGCAATGTGCAGTTGGGCATTGTTATGGAGAAGTGGGCCCTTTCTGTTAACCAATGCTGGCTGCAGGCTGTTGCATCTCATTGATTTGCTGGGTGTACTTCTCAGATGTAATGGTTTCACCAGGATTCAGAAAGCTATAGTGTGAATCAGACCAGCAATTGACCACCAAATAATGACCATGACATTTTTTTTGGTGCAAGTTTGGCTTTGGGAAATGCTTTGGAGCTTCTTCTCTGTCCAACCACTGAACTGGTTGTCACTGGTTTGTCAAATAAAATCCACTTTTCATTGCATGTCACAATCCGATTGAGAAATGGTTCACTGTTGTTGCATAGAATAAGAGAAGACGACACTTCAAAATGATGATTTTTTTTTTATTTTTGGTCAGCTCATGAACCATGCATTTATCAAGCCTTTTCACCTTTCCAATTTGCTTCAAATGCCTAAGGACCGTACAATGGTCAACTTTGAATTCTTCAACTGTACAATGGTCAACTTTGAGTTGTAAGAGGATTGGCTTCAATGATTACTCTCAATTAGTCATTGTCAACTTCTGATGGCTGGTCAAAATGTTCCTCAACTTCAAGGCTCTCATCTCCTTTGCAAACTTCTTGAACCACCACTGCACTGTATGTTCGTTAGCAGTTTCTGGGCCAAATGCGTTGTTGAAGTTGCAAGTCGTCTCTGCTGCTTTACAACCCATTTTGAACTCGAGTAAGAAAATCACTCGAATTTGCTTTTTATCTAACATCACTTCCGTAGTCTAAAATAAATATAAAATAAACAGCAAGTAATCAGTCAATAGCAAAAAAACATAAAGTGCAAAGTGTGTGTTAAAATGATTCATAACATAACCACATTTATTTAAGAATGTATTCCAATATCAAACAGCAAACTTCAACAAGGCAAAAAACCGCAATTACATTTGCACCAACCTAATAGATGTATTATTTAATCTTCTCAATCCTTTCCTCTCTGTCTTGTCAGCTGCCACCATGCCACTGAAACCACTCACTGAGATTATCAACAATTCCCATACTGCCAAATGCAAAAGTTGAACCTTTATCTTTACTTTAGTGGCATTTAACACAGTAGACCATTCTCTCTGGTGTGAAACACTTTCTTCTCTTGGCTTTTGAGATTTCACCCACTATGAGTTTCCCTCCCACGTCCCTGGTTGCCACTTTCTAGTCTCAATTTTAGGAGATCCTCTATGTTTTCCTGACTTCTGAATCCAGATGTCCTAAAATTTGGTCTTCAGCTCTTTTCTCTCTTTCTCTCTGGGATTGGCAAACTTTATTCTGTAAAGGCCAGATGGTAAATATTCTAAGTTTTATAGAACAAGTGGCAAAATCAAGGATTTTATGGAAGTGCATAATAATAGATTTTACATTTTTTCCATAAAATTTTAATGAAATCTAAAATATAGTAATTGAGTAAGTTTTGTAATTCAAGTTTACTAATGAGAATAATGATTTTTCTTTTTGATAGGGAATGGGGATAACACTTCACTTAACTGGGATTCAAAATTAGTGTTTCCTATTATCAAAAGTGATTTAGAGTATTATTCTGTTAATGTTGATCTGTAATAAAATGTTATGTATTTCGTTTTTTTCTAATTTATTTTTAATTTTCAATCACATTTGACATACAATATTATATTGGTTTCAGGTATACAGCATAGTGATGAGACATTTATATAGCTTACAAAGTATAGTCAATAACATTGTAATAACTATATATAGTGTCAGATGGGAACCAGATGTGTGTATTTCATTTTTGAAAACATCTTTTCACACAGATAGGTACTGGGAAACACTGATATCAGTCCACTGGCATGTGATTTTAATAAAGAATATTCATTGCTTTGAAGAAATTTATAAATTTTTTTTAGATTCTTCTCTTGATATATGTGCTAGAACATATTACATTGAAGAGTAATCACCTCCAATTGAAGATTGAATGGGAAAGCCTCAATTATACATTTAAATAAATTTTTTTTTTTTTTTTTTTTTTTTTTTTTTTTTTTTTTTTTTTTTTTTTTTTTTTTTTTTTTTTTTTTTTTTTTTTTTTTTTTTTTTTTTTTTTTTTTTTTTTTTTTTTTTTTTTTTTGGTATGTGAGTAGCTCCCTGACTGGGAAACGAACCCAGGCCGCAGTGCTGACAGCGCCAACGCTGAAGCCTTAAGCCACTACACCATCAGGGAACTCCCTAAATAAAATTTTAAATACAAAAATTTTCTTTACATTTGAAGTGAAGTCCAAAAAAACACAGTAGGCACTGTAATTTGAGCTCAAAAAAGATAAATCCTGCAAATTTGTATGGCAATGGACATTTTACTTCTTCTTGTAACTTTTAACACCACAAGAAGTATTTAAAGAAATTGATAATGTGATTCAAAAAAGTTATTGTTACTGAAATGACTTTATACAGTGGAAGTTTCACATATAAACAGTTTGCCTTATAATTTTATGTGGAACTCTTTAAGAGGCATTATTAAGTCTTCAGTAAAAGCTAAATTTCAAACCATTTAGTGTTCAACAGTAGTTGAGGGAAGTCTCATTCACAAAAATGTCCATCTTACAACATTATTCACTATAGAGAAAAGGTGGAAGCAACCCAAGTGTCCATTAATGGATGAATGGATAAGCAAATGGGGTATACTCATACAACAAAATATTATTCAACCTTAAAAGGGAAGAAAATTTTGACACATGCTACATTATGGATGAATCTCAGTGATATTAAGCTAAGTGAAATGTGCCAGTCACTAAAAGACAAATACTATATGATTCCACTTAAATGAGGTACCAAGTGTAGTCAAATTCATAGAAATAGAAAGTACACTGTGGTTGTAATGGCTGGGGAAAGAGAAGGAAGGAGAATTATTATTAAATGGAAATAGAATTTCAGTTTTGCAAGATGAAACAAGTTTTGGAAATGGATAGTGGTGATGGTGGTGATGGTTGTACAACAAGGTGAATGTACTTAATACCAATGAACTGTACGCTTAAAAATGGTTAATGTGTTAAAATTTATGTTATATGTATTTTACCACAATTTAAACAATTTCCATCTCAGCCCTAAGCTTAAACAATCACAATAAAACTTTACCAACACTAAGCTATGCTTTGTGGTAGAGCAAGTCAAGATATTCAGGTTTATTTCTGGAAAAAAATTCCTGGAACTCATGATGGTTAAATCCAGAAGAGCAATGAAGTTCACTATAGACACTGTTAGTTCAATAGCACATAATAAATTCAAATATTTGCCACAGGTTTTAAACACCTTACTTACATTGTCAAAAGCTTTGTAAATCTGTCCAACTAAGCTTTTTCTGCTCCACACATACCGGCATCAAATGTAACACATCTTATTTGACTCAACTTCAGGTTGTACTGAATTAGTGTTTTCTCAACTTCTTTGACAATATTCTCAGGTGTAGTTGTCCCACACAGACTATTTTCAGAGGCTATTTCGTCACCTTGAACTCAACATTGACTCCTTGAATAAACAACTGAATGGTAATGATAATATCCATCCACTCAAGGACATATAAATTAATGAAATAGAATCAAGAGTCTAGAAATTAATCCTCATATTTATAGTCAGTTGATTTTTAACAAAGATTTCAAGGTAATTCAATGGGAAAACAATAAACTTTTTAACCAATGGTGTTGAAACAACTGGATATGCCTACGCAAAAGAATGAAGTTGGACCTCTACTTTACACCCTATACAAAAATTAACTCAAAATGAATCAAAGACCTAATTGTAAGAGCTAAATATGTAAAACTCTTAAAAGAAAGTATACTCTCAACACTGTGGCCTGGTTTTGATCCCCAGCCAGGGAACCCTCCCCAATGCAAAAAAAAGAAAATATAGGTATAGATCTTCAAGACCTGAATTAGGCAATGGTTTGTTAGGTGTGATACCAAAAGTACAAGCAACAACAAAAAATAAAGTGCACATCATTAAAATTAAAAATTTTGTGCTTCTGAGGACAATAAAAAATAGTGAAAGGATTTCCCAGCCAGGGAGCCAACAAAAAAAACAAAAAAAATTGAAAGGACAAATACCCAGGTTTTTAAAAATGGGCAGAAGATCTGAACAGACATCTCTCTGAGGAAGATATATACATGGCCAGTACGTACATGAGAAGATGCTCAACATCATTAGCCATCAGGGAAATGCAAATCAAAGTCACAATGAAATAGTGCTTCACACTCACTAGGATGATTATAATAAAAATGACAGATAATTACAAATGTTGGTAAGACAGAAGAAAGTGGAACATTTACAGATTGCTGGTTGGACTGTAAAATGGCACAGCTACCTTGGGAAACTGTCAGTTTCTCAAAAGTTTAAAATATAAAGTTACCATATGACCCAGAAATTCCATTCCAAGAGAATTGAAAACATATGTCCACACAAAAACTTGTACACAAATGTTCATAGTAACAAATAGACAAAAGGTAGAAAACAACCCAAATGTCCAACTGAGAAATGAGTAAACAATGTGGCATGTTCATACAACAGAATATTATTTGGCAATTAAAAATGAAAGACTAATACATGCTACACTGTAGATGAACCTCAAAAACATTATGCTGAGTGAAAGAAGTGAGTCACAAAGGACAATATTATATATGCTTCCATCAATATGAAATGTCCACAAGCGGCCAATCTCCAGTGACAAAAAGAGATTAGTGGTTACCTGTGACTGTGTGGTTGTGAGGGAAATGGATAAGCACTAGTAATGGGTGTAGGGTTTCTTTTGGGGATGATAAAATGTTCTAAAATTGATTCTGGTAATGTTGCACAACTCTGAGTTGTACACTTTAGGTGAATTGTACGGCATATTAATTAAATATAAAAAAATAAAAGAGTCAAAGAAAACCAGTTTTGTTTCTTAATTGACTATTGATGTTGCTCTCAGTGTCTTCAGCTTATGGAAAGACTATAATCTTAACCAAGTTAGTTTTCTCTGGATATATTTCTTTGGCTGCTACACTCAAACATGATTCAATGAACTAACCATGCATAAATGCCTTTCCTTGCTTGGATAACCAATGAGTTAAATGAGTCACTCAGAAACTTTGGTTGAAACCTTCTTCTCATTTTTTATTTTTGTGAAGTAAATCAGCTGTCATGAGATATTTCATTTAAAATTTGCAATGTCTTTTATGAACTAGCATCAGAAGTCACATTCATTTCTGCAATATCCTATTGGGTGCATAAATCAGCCCTATTTAACATGGGAGGGGACTATATAAGAATATGAATGCCAGGAGTCAAGAGTCATTGGGGAAGATTTTAGAGGCTGCCTACCACAATGCCCTTTTTAAGAAAAATGAATCAACAACAACAAAAATAAGTTGTGAACATCATTATTTCTTTTGATAAGTTTTGGTGTGATGATTCTAACAAAAACATCACAAAAGTTGTTAGTACAAAAATCATATGTGATTCCTAGTGTTACTATTAAGGCAAATGTGAATATTAACGATTTTATTTGTTCTTTCTTTCTCTTTCTTTCTTTTTCTTTTTTTTTTCTTTCTTTCAATAGTTACCTATAAATACCTACCATATTACAAGTAACATTATAAGCATTCCAGAGCTTAGCGGTAGTAGTAAACAAAATAGTCCTTGTCCTCATGGGGATTCTATTTTAGTGGCAAAGACATTCTCTCTCTCTCTCTCTCTCTCTCTCTTTCTCTCTCTCTCTCAATTTTCAGGTGTAAACACAAAAAGGAAACAGCAGGGCAAAGGGATGGAATAAGCGCAGATGCTATTTTAGCTAAGTTGGCTAGGAAAAAACCTCATCAAGGAGATGAACTTTGAGCAGAATCTTGAATGTGGCTTTTTAAAAAAGGTTTACTTTAAAACACGAGCATTAGTATTTTTTAAATGATCACATAACAAATTGCTCGAAACTGAGTAGCTTAAAACAACAATAACCATTTATTGTCTCTCACAATTTCTGTGCGTCAGGAATTCAGGTGAGGCTTCGCTAGGCAGTTCCTGCTCCAGGTCTCTTGAGGGGCTGTAGTCATTTGAAAACTTAACTGGGGTTGAAGGATCTGCTTCCCAGGGGGCTCCCTGACAAGACTGGCAGGTTGCTGCTGGTTATTGGTTGGAGGACTCAGATCCTCTCCACAGGGGATTCTCTCCAAGGCTGCTTGAGCATCCTCATGTGGAAGCTGGTTTACCCCAGAGTGAGTGTTTCAAGAGACAAGGCAGGAACTGTAATGTCTTTTATGACCTGGCTTCTGAAGTCACACTCTGTCACTTTTGTACTATTTTACTGGTCATATAGCTTAGCCTGGATTCAGTGAGGGATGGAACACTGACTAAATAACAGAAAGTGGGGATTCTCGAGAATCATCTTGGAGGTTGGTGGTATAACCACCCAAATACTAATTTTCTCCCATATGTTTGTTAAGATTTTAAGCAACTTACACAGGAAAAAACCCCACTAATGAAAACTAAAGTCCAATTTTTTTTTATATTGGTTCAATTTCATTTCAGTCCTAATCCACATGCATAACTGTACATTAACATTTATAGAACACTCTACCCAACAATAGCACAATACACATTCTTTTCAAAGTGTATCCAGAATATTTTCCTGAGGTATATTTACCAAGGTAGCCCATATTCTAGACCATAAAACAGTTTCAATACATGTAAAAGGATTCAAGTCATACAAGGCATATTCAAAGTATACCTGACCACAGTGGAATTAAATTAGGAATCACTAACAGAAACAGCTCTGGGAAATCCCCCAATATATGGAAACTAAATAATACACTTCTATATAACCCATGGGTCAAAGAAGAACTCAAAAAGAAAATTAGAAAGTATTTTTAACTAATCAAAGATGAAAGCAATACATATTACTATTTGTGGGTGCCTCTATAGCAATACATAGGAAAAACTTACAGCACTCAATAGAAAAAGAAAAGCAATGTCTCAAGTCAATGTCAGCTTGTACCTTAAGAAACTAAGAAAAGAAGAGCAAATAAATTCCAATATAAGCCGAAGAAAAGAATTAAAGATCAGAGCAGACATCAATGAAATAGAAATGGACAAACAACAGAGAAAGTACATGAATCCGAAAGGTAGTTCTCTAAGATTAGACTGCTCAGGGTGAAGAGAGATGATACAAATGACCAATATCAGCATGTTACCAGTATCACTACAGATTCCACAGATATTAAAAAGGCACTGAGGGATTAGTCTGATAACTTCACACATTTAATAAATTATTATTATTTTTTTTTTTGCTTTTTGGTATGTGGGTAGCTCCCTGACTGGGAATCGAACCCAGGCCGCAGTGCTGACAGCGCCAACGCCGAAGCCTTAAGCCACTGCACCACCAGGGAACTCCCCAACACATTTAATAAATTAGATGAAATGGAAAAATTCCTTGAAAGCCAAACTAACAAGTTTCATTTAAGAACAGATAACCAGAATACCATATGCTATGTATAAAGAAATTGAATTTGTAGTTAAAAACCTTCCCACAAAGAGAACTTTGTTTTTAAAATTTTGTACTTTTAAAAAATATTTAACTTTATAAACTAAAATGGAATGAAATTCAAACAGAATAACTCAAGAGGGAATAAAATTCAGTTTCCATATTTTGGGGGATTTTTCAGAGCTGTTTGTGTTAGTGATTCCTAATTTAGTTCCACTGGGGTCAGGAATAACTTTGTACATACAAAGTTATATGACTTGAATCCTTTTACATGTATTGAAACTGTTTTATAATCTGGAATATGGGCTACCTTGGTAAGTATATTAATACCTTTGTAAATGTTCTGGGTGCACTTTGGGAAAGAATGAGCATCCTATTATTGTTGAGGAGAGTGTTTTATAAATGCTAATTTTGTCAAATTGATTGGTTGTGTTGTTCAAGTCTTCTATATCTTTACTGATTTTCTGTTCACTGGTTTTATATGTTTTTGAGCATGGGTATTGAAATCTCTGATCATAATTGTGGATTTCTTATTTTATTTCTATTAGTTTTGCTTCATATATTTTTAAGATCTCTTATTAGGTATATAAATGTTCAGGATTATTATGTCCGCCTGATGAATTAATGACATTATCATACAAAATGAACTTCTTTAGCCCCGTAATATTCTTTCTTCTGAAATCTACTTTGATATTAATATAGCCTCTCTGGTTTACTTTTTATTAATGTTAGCATGTCTATTTGTGTGTTTATATTTCAAATGCATTTCTAGTTGTTAGCTGTCTTGCTCTTTTATCCAATCTGATAGTCCCTACTTTTTAATTGGAATGTTTAGACCATTTACATTTAATAAAATTATTGACATGGTTAGGTTTAAATCTATCATTTTGATATTTATTGTCTGTCTCATTTGACTTTTATCATCTTTTTTTTTACTTTTTTTATTATTCCATTTTATCTCCTTTGTTGGGTTATTAGTTGTAACACTTTGTTCTGTTATTTTGTTGGTTGCTTTAGAGTTCATAGCATACTTAGTCATTTCCCCTAGGACTTTACCCCAGGTGAAATGAAAGTACATACCTATGCAAAGACTTGTATGTGAATGTTCTTAGCAGCTCTATTTGTAACAGCAAAAAACTGGAAACAATCTAAATGTCCATCAATAAATGAATAGATAAATAAATTTGGTATATCCATACAATGGAATACGCTTATCAAGAAAAAGGAATTAACTGTGTATAAACATAAGAACAAGAATGACTCTCAAAATAATTATGCTGAAAGAAAGTAGACCAAAAAGAGTATTACTATGTGATTATACTTATATAAAATTTAAAAAAATGCAAACTATTCTATAGTTAAACAAACCATTTATAGTTGTCTGGGGATTGGTAGGGGGTAGAGTAAGCAGACAGGAATGGTTGGGAAGGATTACAATGGGGCACAAGGAAGATTTGGGGGGCAATGGTTTAATTATCTTGCTTGTGGTAATTTTCTGAGTGTATACATACATCCAAACTTACCAAATTATACACTTTAAATATGTGCAGATCATTGTGTGTCAATTGTACTTCAATAAATTTTTAAAAAGAAAATCAGAAAGAGGAAAAAAATGTGATCTATAATCTTACCACCTAAATATGAGAACTGTTAACAATTTGGTCACTATCAAACTCTATTAACACATTTTCAGATACCCAAGTGATATCTGAAAAATTTCAAAAACTGTAGTATTTCATTATGTTAATAAAAGTAGTTTGACCTTTCTCCCATAATTGGGGTCAGTTTATACTTGTCAAGGTGGTAGTTACTATTATTGTTGTAATTGTATTGAAATGAATATTTTTATTTCAATATTTACCCAGTCATCCAAACGACGAATCTTGAAACCTTCATAGGTATACCTTTTTACCACCATAATCAACTGATCACAGTTCTCTCATTTGTACCTTCTCAGTACATCTGTCACCTCCTTTCCACTCTCATTGTTAATGTATCAAGTTAGCATAAATGTATTAAATTTGTATAAATTATAAACAAGAGCCCTCAAATCACACAAAATAGACTTTACTGTAGGGAGTGTGTTCCCTCAGGCCCTGCAGAGAGTAATGGGGATGAGTCACTGTGTCCAAAGCTCTGATGACCAATGTCCACAGGAGTGGCCCTCATTTATTTTCTGGACAGTTGCAATATACTACTCACTCTTTTATCTTAATGCTAAAAATATTAAACCAATAAATCCAATAAAATGTGAAAAAGTAATTTTTCTTTAGAATTTAAATGTTAACCACCAGCTGATTAATTAAATAGGTATATATTTTATATAACTGAGTATTAATCACATACATATATATTTACAAACACCATTAATGAGTCTTATTAATTTCTTCATTATTTTTATACTAATATTTGTGTCTTCTTATTCTTATTTTTTTCTTTTTTGATATTTTCTGAAGGATCTGGTACTATTATTTTGATTTCTTACCAGACCAAGAAAAAAAGTTAAAAAGTTATACCATCTCAGACAAACTGAGATTACAGAATTTGGGTCACAAACGATTTTATTCTTAGTGGAGTCGTGGGGCTTGACTTCTTCTTATAGTTCAGGTCACTTAATTGGTTTATCTGCTTCCAGTCTTGGCACTTGTGAAAAGATTTTAAATGTTGCTGGATCTTCCAGATAACATACAAATTCCTTAGCCTGTTATAATACCTTGATATTTTATCGGTCTTCTTCCTGCATTCACAGCCTCATCTCCTACCAGTCTCCCATACAAACAAGCTTCCAGCCATGCTCAACTCTCTCAGTCAAATCCACCTCCCTTAAAAAGCTTTATGCTACAGTCTCCAGCAATTGTTTAAGACTTAGCTCTCTAGAGACTTGTTTGCAGCACTTAAGACATATCTGTAATTGCTTATTAATAACCTGTGAATCCTTGGAGGACAGACAGGTACTTAGTATTAATAATAGCTCTTTTAAATTTTGCTTGAATGTTTTCTCTTTTGTCCACATACTCACCAATTCCCTCCAAGATAGTTAACTAGTTAGGAATGATTTTCCTTGCACAAATATCTAGCTGTATTGGCATACATGCTTTCTGAGACTAGATTTTATTATAAATTTACCTAGTACAGAAATCATCTTTTCAGAGTTCCCCCCATGACTAAGTAAGGGAATCATTTTATCAAGTGTACACCACAATGTCCATGTAAAAAAAGTTAACCAGCAGTTCTATAGTTCTTCATTTTTTATTTTGTCCAGAATTTTTAAAATCTGGTGCTGGGGATTTATCCATGTGGTCTAATAGCATTAATTGCCTGTACCCCTAAGTGGCTCTTAGCATATGGCAACTTCAAATGTGTGTCATTAAATTTTAAATTAATGTAATACTTATGAATTGTGGCAGGTTGAACATTGTGTTCACTACTGTTGATTCCCAAAATGTTACACTAAAGGGACAGATAATAATAATAATAATAATAATAATAAAAATAATAAAAAATCAACCCACTAAGAGCATGAACAGGAGAAGCGTGCACAATGGTGTAGCTGCTTATATGAGTTTTGCACCAGTCTGCCTTCAAGCCCTCCAAGCACCTTGACTGACAAGTACATGGTGCTCCTCGAGTTCTGTGGCATACATTGGCTTGCTTCCTATGACTTTCCCTCAGCTTCAGCCTTGTTTGGGTAAGGTGGCATCTATTATTCCATGAACTTTCCAGCTTCCAAAAGAGTTGTCATTTCTCATCTGTTTCATCTCCTTTTTCTCTTTGCCTTATGAGTTTACACTTTTTGTTTCCTTTCTGCCATTTCCATTAGATTTCAGGAGAAATGATAATAAACACATGGGTTCAATGTGCTGAGTTTAAATGAAAGTTCTTTTCATTGTTCTTTTTTTTTTTCTTTTTGGTATGTGGGTAGCTCCCTGGCTGGGAATCGAACCCAGGCCGCAGCGTTGACAGCGCCAGAGCCGAAGCCTTAAGCCACTACACCATCAGGGAACTCCTCACTGTTCTTTATGTTATTGCGTGTATCTGGTCTCCTCAGCTAGAAAGTGAATTCCAAGGAAAACATTGTTGAAGTTTATTTATACATAGTACCTTTCAAATGGGAGTTCTACTATTTGTGGTTGATATTACCAATTACCTTGTCTAGCATGCACAGGAACTCTTGGGGGTACACAAAAAGTTTTTCAAGAACATTGGCAATTTCTAGGTCTTCAACTGCCATCTGTACCCCCGCCTAAAACTCACCTGAGAATGTCTGCAGCACAGGTATCATATTGGCATTCCCTTCTCTCTTCCTCTTCCATAAGGCCTTTCTCAATTTTTACTATGTGCATATACACACACATACATCTAAATCTTTTATGGCACAATTTTCCCAGGGTGTAAAAACCTGCAGGGGAGCATACAAAAACACAATTTGAAATACTGCTTTGGACCAATTTCTTTCTAATTAAGGTACCATAATCCCAGGTCTGGCGCAGGTGCTCTCTCTCTCCATATTGTGTGTGTGTGTATGTGTGCATCTACCTTTTTGTGTCAAGAATACAGCCTGGGGAGTTCCCTGGTGGTGTAGTGGCTTAAGGCTTCGGCGCTGGCGCTGTCAATGCTGCGGCCTGGGTTCAATTCCCAGTCAGGGAGCTACCCACATACCAAAAAGCCAAAAAAAAAAAAAACAAAAAACAGCCTGGTGTCAGAAAATGGATATTTGTCCTATCTCTGAATTTACATATATTGTAGAGTGGGGGAAGAGAGGCAGTAATGACAATTTTTAATTAAAGACTTTGCCTCTTCCATCTGCTGTCAAAGAAAGCATTGCTCCTGAGGAAGAGTTCAATGAAAGAAAAGCAGAGAAAGCTAAGAAATGTTGCAAGTGATGACATCTTTTTCTTCCATCTAGTGCAAGGCTCCACACCTTATCTAACTACCTTGGAACACTATCATTCAAAAATTTGTAAAAAAATTATCAAGACAACACCCAGATCTTAGATTCTAAACATTATTCTCCAATTAAAAATCAGGGAAGGTCCCTTGGAGAAGGGGTTGGTTCCAAAGATGGGAGAGGGAGATGAACCTGGAACATTCTGTGGTCTCAGAAAGTAAGAAAATACTAAAATAAATAAACAAACATAAAATAAATAAAGGTAAAATAATAATAAATAAAAGTGAGAATTTGTTGAAAGAAAGGTGCTGACTTGAAGGAATCTCCTAACAGTTTGAGCAACAAGATAAATAATAGTATTATTGAATTTTAACCCACACAACAAAATAAATATCTATGAGTCTAACACTATAAATAACTGATTAAAAAAATAGGGCAGACGAGACAGCACCTCCTTACAGAATTCTAATTAGTGTAGAAGGAAATAGAAAATTACCATTGGCAAAACATCCTATTAATAATTGTCCTAGACAAGACCCACTAAATCTAGTTGGTGAGAGTGGGGAGAAACAATTTGCAGAGTCTCAAAGTATCTCCCCTAAGATATGTATTAACTAAAAGGGAGACAGTAACTTTATAATGGAGAAACCTGACAGAAACCACTTTAATCAAGTGATCAAGGGCTATCACCAATAATAAACATGACATATTGACATTAGGAATCTTGTGACATGATAGACTGAGGACACAATTTCAGTTCATGATACTCACCCAAAAAGCATAACCTCGGTTCGATCGCGAGAAAAAAACAAACCCAAATTGAGAGATACTAAATGAAATAACTGATCAATACTCTCCAAAATTACAAGGGCCTGAAAGACAAAAAAAGACTGAGGAACTGTTAGACAGTAGCAAACTTACAAGTAAATGCATTTTCTGGGGAATGTTCTGGAACAGAAACACATTAGTGGAAAAACTGGTGAAATATTATAAAGGCTTTTGGTTGAATTAACAGTGCCTTATCACATATGCATCTCTTGGTTCTGAGAATAGTTGTATAATATGCAAACATTAGGGGCAACTAGGTAAAGTATACGAGGACTGTCCAGAAAGTAGCCAACCGTGTAATATGAAAACCAGAGGCATTTATGGCTGGGTTTTTTTTCTGGACAGCCCTCATATATGAAAATTATATTTTTGTAACTTTTCTGTAAATTTACAATCACTTCAAAAGAATAAATAAAACCATGAAGTACACCTTCTCTGCATTTTCTTCCATTGCCAGTGCTAACTTGTGGCCTAATGCCACACTTTGATTCCAAGACAAAATTTCAATATTGTAGTCATACTAATGAGATATTTGGGTCATGAAAACCTATGATCTAATGACTCCTGAAGTGGCTGTGGTTGAGAAATAATACATTTACTGCAGTTGCAGAGAGTCAACTCCCAGAGTTTTACTTTTAGGAAGGATGGGAGAAAACGCTTTGGAAGCTAGTCTACTTTGCCCTTGACTTGGCTTTTTTGCGTGAACTGTGACTAGAAAATAGTTTCTTGTCCTTTGTCCTTCTCCAGGCATATCTTATAGCAATGATAATAGTAAAAATAATTAGAGTGTGCTTAAATGCCCTCTTCCTCGAAAGGGATAAAAACTGATATTAAGGAAAACAGCAGAGATAATAGAAGCTTAAGCTTTTGAGCACAAACTATGAGTTTTATTTAGTTGCAAGTAATGCAACCTATGTACACATTTTTCTTCTCTTTCAAGTTATTCAGCTGCTAAAACTGCCCTTATAGAGACAAATAAACATTGTAAAATGTGTTTAATTAGTAATTTATTAAATTTTCCTATCAATTGATACATTCTGTATGGAGCCTTTGAAAGGATGTTTTGAGAGTTTATTAACAGTCACTGAAAGGAGATGGTTCTGTAAAATTTACAGTAATTACAGGCTCCTTAAACTGACAACATACATATATTTTAACATTTAAATAGAAGCTCATTTTCTTCAAAAGTAATTTTCTACCACTTTTTCATAGAAATATAGAAAAGACAACATTCATAGTTTTAAAAACCTATGTTTAACCCAAATCAAGGCATTTCTACAAATACCTCTTTCCAAAAAGCTTAAGTTAAGACTTCACAGAATAATGTGATGTTAAACCAAATAATCTTAACCACAGCAGCATATTTCACTTTTAAAAAATGTTATGCAGTACTTCTTTTTAACCTTTCATACTAGATTTCAACTGTGTATGTGCTATGTAAACATACCAGATTAATCCAAATCATTGATATTTATGCAGTAGATTGTCATATATGACCAGTTACCACATAAACTTTCAGTCTGCAATTGCAAAAATGGTCAAAGGCAATCTTTATAAAAGCTTAAAAAGTCTTAGTAAAAGGTAGGCAACATCACTCTAATTTTCTATAAAATTACCTCTCATTCTTCTGCCTTTTTTTCCCCACTTGGAATGGTACCTTTTATAGCATAGTAACACACAAAAATATTTATATCACTTTCACTTGTTAGAGTTTTCAATGACTGCTTTCTTTTCTGATACACTGAATTTATCAAAAGGCACCAAGTTTAGATTCCCACATAGTTTCGGAATATTTGTTCCTTTTCAAGTTCCTTTAGAATGACTTTCCTTAGTAAAAAAACAGAAAAAAAAAAACAAATGACACAACATAGTAAGTTGCCACTTGCACCATCCAAAAGGTATAAATACATTAATAGGTTCCTTGAACTTTTCATTTAGAACAAGAAGTCAAAATAACTTTCTGAACATAATCATAAAAATAGAGCACATATATTAACAGTAGGAAAACTCCTAAGCTTATAGTAACAATGTATTAAATCTGACATTATGACACATAGCCAAAAGCATTAGAAATTCTCCGCCAGATACTCTGATGCATAATTCTGAAAACATGTCTGATGTATAACACTAACATACAACAAAGTATAGCATTTATTTTACATGGAGAAAAGATAAGTTTTATCACAAAAACAGATTTACTAGATTTCAGCTTTAGGTTTTAGAGATATATTTTAAAGATAAAAACAGAACAAGATTCACCTTTAAAATAAAAAAGTATAGATATAATCTATTATTAATACTTTTTAATGCTCTTACAATGTAAAACATTTAGAAACCTTTGAGCTCTAGAAATTTTGGCCAGTTAACCTATTTGGTTTTAACAAAGTTCAAGTTCCCTTTTGAGAATCAGATTAATGTTTTCAGTCCATCAGTCCAATATGAAAGGAGCAATTCTATTTCTTTTTCTTCTTCTTTGGTGGTTCATCCTCAGAGCTGCTATCTGTGCTGGTGCTGCTGCTACTGGAAGAGCTGGAATCTGACTCTGAATCAGAGGATGAGGAAGAGCTTGTGGAGGAGGCTGAAGACGATGAACTGGAGGAGGTGTCATCAGTGTCACTATCCTCTGAGGAGGATGAGGTAGACGTTTCTTCACTCTCTGATGAAGAGTCACTGGCTGAACTGTCACTGCTATTGCTACTGGAACTGGTTACACTCTTAGACCTATTAGACAATCAACAATTACATGCATGGGAAGCTGACACTTAATAGAATGTTAATTTCATAGGAATATTATGTATATGTACATAGTGAAGCATGTTATCCCTAGATTTGATGCTTTGGGGACTGCCTAACTATTTTAACCTTCCTTCTCACCCCCAACCCCCTAGCAAGTCTTTTACTTCAGCAATTTAACTCTTTTGGATGGAGTTCAAGATAAGTATACCTAATATATTATGCTTCAGAGCAAATAATATTAGAATAAACTTGCAGTGTAATTATTGGGTTTATTTAAACCTCATGAAGAATGGTAAATATTTCATAATTTAACTACTTTAGATCTGATATAGCTGGTCAATAATTTCTTACCAGTGTAATAACATTTTCTATTCTACACCAAAAAAAATTATTTACTATTTCCAGGAATAAGGACTCTGGAAAGTTGGAGAAAAAGGAGAAATGAAGGCAATAAATTCCAGACAGGTGAAGAGAGGAACATATCAGAAAACAGGATGATACGTAATCATAAATTACAAACAAGAGACTTCAGATTCAAATCTTAACTATTATTTTAAAATCACTCTTCTCATCCTTCCAACTAGTATTATGTATCACTTATATAATACTCCTAAAGCCACACATACCTTTTTTTCTTGGCCTTTCTTTCCACATTAGTTTCTCCAATGCTGACAAACACGAAGGGGAAAAAAAGCTCCTGTTAATAGAGTGTTATACACAGTTCAGACAAACCCTTGTTATCCCCAAAATTGTTTTACACCAGATAAACACTTTGTCTTTTATAATATGTACTCAGAGTCCAGCATTTCTTGTTATAACCAAGTGGAAAGTTTCTTATTCTGAGCTGTATGTAGTATATGCAGTCAACTTAACCTGCACTTAAGCAAGACAGATGTTATTTATCAACTGATCTCAGAAACCAGGTAAGTTAGTAGTTGAGATGACTGAATGTGCCAATTTGATTCTTTTTTAGTTTTAAACGTAGGCTGACATGGCTACACCAATACTTCCTGAACAACAAAACAAAGCAAATTATAGCACAACAGCAGCTGTAATTTAGAATTTGAGTTTTCAGAGTCACATTATAAACGGCCATTTCATGTAAAAGGAAAGCAACATTTAACTTAAAACAACTATTTCTTTTTCTGAATGTCCTCCAAATGTTCAGTTATTTACTGTTTAAAAACCAGAGATTTAATACTTCAAGACTGTGTTCTCTCACATTACTTACAAAGTCTGGTGGTTTTTGAAAGAAATATACATATGGTTTGCTGTTATATTTCTCCCAAACAACGTGAAGGTTTTCAAATTACAGAATCACTTTTATTACTACAGCACTGCCCTGTAAATTTAACATTTCTATGTTCTAGACTTCTTTATATTTCTTTCTTTCTTTTTTTTTTTTTTTTTGCTTTTTGGTATGTGGGTAGCTCCCTGGCTGGGAATCGAACCCAGGCCGCAGCACCAGCGCCGAAGCCTTAAGCCACTACACCATCAGGGAACTCCCCTCTTTATATTTCTTAGGTAATGCTTCTATCTTTATTTCTGGAGTCTTCAAATATAAATATATATTTATGTAAAGTTTTACAAAATGGAGTTATTTTGGGGATAAAATTAGTGGGAGAAGTACATTTATTAAACCACACCATAAGAATCCATGATCTCTGTAATTTATACATTTCTATCATTGTATCAAAAATCAGCAATCTTTATGTAACAAAGAGGTATCCAAAATTCATATATTCTATGTATTTTTAAGATCAAGATACTTGTATAACACAACTAGAAAAACAAAAGTAAATGTTGGGATGAAATTATTCCTCTTTTATTATTTAGGACAGATGTCTTCCAACAATTTTTGCTTTCATTCCTAATAAAAGAATTCTGAAAAACTATATATTCTCCTCATGCATTTTTTTATTCTAAGTTTTAATATTTGCAAAGGGTGTAATCTTTGACATATTATATATTGATATTTTAAAAAGAAAATTGTTATATCACTTTGATAACTATATCCAATGGAGAGTAAATATCACAATAATTTTATACCTACTATAATTCACTTAAAAAATACATGAACAAGCTTATCTTTAACAGTTGGTACTTTTATATTGATTTTTTTCACTCTTTGAACTTGTACTTTTATTCTGCTTTCCCTATAGAATGTATCCTAAATATTTTTATGCCCGAAAATTTTGCTGATCACTTAGTCTCTCCAGTAGAAATACAGACATAACTTGAAATTGTGTATTTTAATTACCTATGATCATAAGGCTTTATGTTTTTAAAAATTCTGAACTGAATTATTACTACACAATTTATTAAAACAATGTAAAAATATATTATACATTTTAATAACATATTTAAAAATAATTTTATTAGAAACACATCTCTTAATGACTCGGATTTTTTCCTAATTTGCATATCCATGGTCTTATTGCTAGACAGTGACAAGGTTCAACATCAATTTAATTCCTGTATTTAATTTTTAACCCTGACAAACCTTGTTAAGCTAAATAGGTAAATGGGAACAGAAAGAGTTTTGTTGTAGCAATGTCACTTAATTCTGAGTTCTTCCCATGTTATATTCTACAAGTATAATAACACAATGATGCAGTATTAACATATACTTTTAAATTGACAACTCAATTAGGTCCTTCTTCAAATTTGCTGGCAAAAAAATTTTACAAAAGAATTTACTCCTAATAATTAGGGCCATTTACATTCTCAGTAAAAATAAGCAGTATTTTGAAAAATCTCTGGGTTTTTATACATGAGGACAATATACCAAGGTAAAATTAGAGATAGGTGAGAGGTATGTCTTTCTTTTGTTGAAATTAAAGAAGGGCTGTTGGGGAAGGGTTAAGTGAAAAAGAATCAGGAAGCAAGTTCTCATATAGATTTATTTTTGGAAAAAGTATATATGAATGTTGATGACCTAGAAACCGATTATCTATTCCTGCATAACCCAAGAGCCTTCATGTCTACAAATTGGAAAACCATGGCCTTGAAAGTCCAGATGTTTTAGACATTATTATAGAAATCACAGTCCTCCTGAAGATGTTGCTTCTAATTTGAAGGACTAAGTTGACCTAACATCTTCTTATTTCAGTTTCTCTAAAACATATATACTTACTTATTTCATAGGAATTTTAAAAACTTTATTCAAAGAACATGAAAGTAAAGAACAATTTTCCAGGTTTCTTCTTACCCCATACTCCTTCTAGACAGGAACTACTGTTATTGATGGCTTATGTTTTCCCAAAAAATTCCATTATTCCTTTTTCTTCTTTTTTAACATAAATGATAGCATATTACATAAAATGTTCTCTACATGGCCTGTACACTTAATATACTTGTAAGTATCTTGGATACTTCTCTTGGATATCTTTTCGTATCAATTTATATAATCTACCCCATAGTATTCTGTTGTCATGTCACTGGCAGTTGAGGCAGTAAATCAAAATGATTAAGAGCATGGATACTGAGAAGAGTGTGGATAGTTCAATACTTAACTTTTCCACTTACTAGCTGTGTGTTACTGAGCAAGTTATTGAACCTTTCCATGCCTCAGTTTTTTCATATGTAAAATGGGGGTTATTAACAGTACTTACCTTTATGGTATAGATGTGACACTTAAATAAGCTAACAGAGTAGACTCTCAGTTAACCAGAACCCATTGGGAATTGGTATATGCTAGAAAAAATGTAAGTAGATTCTCTCTTAACGGGCACTTAAGCAACCAGCACTCTCAAGCAACTGGCATGTTTGAATTCCAGTTAACAGAGAGACTACTGTACTTGTAGAGAGCTTAGTACAGTGCCTGGAACATAGTAAGCACTCATTAAACATTAGCTAGTATTATAATCTAAATCTGGATAACCACCATGAAACAGTTAGGACTTTAATAAATTCCACAAATATAAATAAAAATATTACTTTGGATACCACATGTAAACTTACCTTTGTTGTAATAATAATCTGTTTTCTCTTTCTTTTAAAGCTTTCTTTAGTTCTGCTGTTCTTGAAGGCCTATGTAGGTATTTTCTTTTTCCTGTGCATTCGTAAGTCCAATGTCCAAATTCCAAGCATTTCTGACATCTTACATGTTGTTTATTTGCTTCACTACAGAGCAAAAATTAAAATACAGGCCTTAAAATTTTCACTTGACATTTTCTGCCCTGAAAATCACAAACAATATAAAGTGAAAAAGGTGTTTATTTTTAAGGTCCTAAAAAATAAACATCATTTTACACTTTAAATTGTTTGTCAGATTTAATTAAAATGCAGTATAGTGACTGATTAAGACCATGGACCTTGGAAGTAGGCAGAATTGAGTTCAAATCTTCATTTCTCAATTCCATTCCACTAATGGCAAACCAGGTAATCAGACCAACTCTTTAGCTCAGTACTAGAAAAGACAGTCAATATATTTTAGACAATTTGCTTGAGAGAACTAACCAAGGGGTAAAGACTAACCAAGCAAAAATACAGATGATGGAAATCCAGAGTGGTCAGCCCTGCAGTTAACTCTTGAGATGGGGTGTTTGCGCAACTCAAGAGGATCTATATGATTTAAAACAAGCTAGGGAAACAAAAACTTTGTATCCAGAGTTAGGATTCTGAGGGGCTATATGCTAAGAATAAACCAATCATATATAGAGTGAAACCCTGCTGGTAGTCATTTCGGAGGATAAGAAAAACCTCAATCCCAGAAATTGGATTAAGATGCAGTGAGCAAAGAAAAAGAAATGCAAGAATTGGAAAGGAAGAAATAAAACTGTGATTTCTCACTGATGATGCATTATGTACATGGCAAATCCAAAAGAATCTACAGGTAATTTTTGAAATAATTAAAATTCTTAAGTAAGTTTAGCAAGGTTTTACAATAGCAAACTTTGGTGTCTGTAAAGGGTCAGATAGTAAATATTTTAGATTTTGAAGACTAAGAGGCAAAATTGAGGATATTATGGAGATACATAATGAGAGAAAAAAATGTATACAAATATTTTATTAATAAAAATATTTCAGTAATGGCTAGGCTTCGGTGCTCTCAACGCCGCGGCCTGGGTTTGATTCCCAGCCAGGGAACTACCCCCATCCCCGCAAAAAAAGAATTTTCACATAAAAGAGGTTTACTAATGAGAAGACTCGAATTCTTTTTTGGAGGAAAACAGGAGGCAGGGATCATTGAGGTCATCTTGAAGACAATTGATATTTCTACATCAGTGATTCCTAACCTTTTCCCACTTTTGTACCCTTTTTAAATCCATTTCTATTAATTGTACCCCTTGTTTCTAAAACAGCTATTTTAAAAAACTGACATTTCTGTTCAGTGCTTATCTTAATGTAAAATAGTGGAAATGAGGTAATAAGTTAGGAAAGAAAAATTACTACACTAAAAATACAAACCACAGATTTAATTTTACAATATTCATAGCAGTTAAATATTAATGATGATGATCAGGTAGTTAACAAATTGTTTATTAATAATGTTATCTGGAGTTCCCTGGTGGTGTAGTGGCTTAAGGCTTCAGTGCTGGCGCTATCAGTGCTACGGCCTGGGTTCGATTCCTGGTCAGGGAGCTACCCACATTCCAAAAAGCAAAAAAACAACAAAATAAAATTTTTAGGGAAAATTATAAAAAAATAAAAAAATAAAAAAATAATGTTATCTATTCCCAGCCAGGGAACTACCCACATACCGCCCCCCCAAAAAAGTTATCTGAAAAGTCTATAATGATTGTTATGCAGATCACTAAAACTGATTAAAACATTGTTACTGAGATTGTTGATGCACTGAGTTTCTTGAAATCAGGCTCAAAAGATGCAAGATGCAGTCTTAAATTCGGACTTGCATTAACCCTACCAGACCCGAGGCCCTGAACCTAACTGTCTCCTATACCTGGGCTCCTGAGCATTAAAGAGAAAAAACCAACATGATACAGAAAAATGTTAGTTACGTGCAAACAAGTGTTTAGAATAAGATGGAACCTGGAGTCATGTTTTTCACGTATGAGGCAAAGTACCGAACATTAGGTACAGCAGTGTAGCGGCAGGTTTGGAAATGACTGAAAAATCGGTACAGCGGTCTGGTAGGGTTAAGCTTGTTGCAGTACTTACTTTGTATGAAGGTGTAAAAAGAAAAAGCTCTCTCCACTAGTTAAGTATTAGTAAATGGCAAGAGGTATTTTGAGTGCCTTCTCACTGAGCTGTTCATATTCCTCACCGATATCTACCCAGAAGGTAATAAGATGCTTTCTTTTAAAATCAGAATCTAAAGAAGCATTTCAAAGTTCGATTAACTGCTCTTTTTTCATCGATGGATACTTTAGCTTCTTTGAAGAATTCTTCATTGAAGGTATCCGCAATCCAGTTGTCTTCTTTTCCACATTGAGGGAAGTACTTACAAAAGGACACTTTAAGACCTTCCAAGTGACTTAAAATATTCCCTTTTACGTTTCGGGATAGGTGCAAGTCATTCTCCAATAAGGAGTTGTGCAGTTTCAGAAACTTCAGGTTGACCTTTTCAACACACGCTATCCAAAAGTCCAGGTTTTAATCATTGACTCAATTTTGTTGGTTACTTTGAATACAGTGATTGAGTTGTTTTCAAGTCCCAAGTTGAGTTTATTTCTAGAAAAATATCTAAAATGCAAGATTTTGAAGCCAATCGCCGTCCTGAATTCTGGAGCAAGAGGGAAATGATGGTCTTCAAAAAATACCTGAACTTCATGTCTAATTCAAACATCCATGTTAAGTACTCTGCCACAAGCGAGCCACCTTATCTCCATATGCAAAAGGAATGTGCTGTGGATGCTGTTCCTTTCTTCATACAGCACTTTAAACAATCTGGTTTCATGAGTGTGACTTAATAAAATTTGTAAGTTTCACAGTCCTTCAGGAACATCTTTCAGTTCACTAGGAAGAGGCTTGGATGCAAGACTTTGTCTATGAATGCAGCAGTGACTCCCTGGTACATGGGGAGCTATTTCTTTAATTCGGCCACATAGGCCTGCCTATAAAATAACCTGACATAGGCTTGCCTCCATCAGTTCATACACCAGAATAATTTGACTAATATCCTTTTCAATGAAATAACAAGTGGTTGCATTAAAAATATCTTCGCCTGTGGTATGCTCTGTTAATGGGTAACAAAGCAACAGCTTTTCCCCAATTTCATTTCCTACCAACTACTGCATGATGACGATGAGCAAAATAGATAAATCAGCAACATCTATGCTTTCATCAACCTGGATGGAAAAGAATTTACTTTTTCTAATTCTATCTGCTACTACAGCTTCAACATTGTCAGATATTTCCTGAATTCATCGAGGCATTGTATTGTTTGAAAAACAGATAGTATTGATTTTGCGGACATGTTCTTCCCCAAACATAAAAAACAAACAAACAAACAAACAGTATTCTTAATACAAGAAGAAATCAAATCTTCAGCTATGGTGTGGTGTTTACCACATTTAGCTATGTGATAAGCAATACAGTATGAAGCCTCAATTGCAATCTCATTGTCTTTCTTTCCTGACATCATGTGTGAACTAACACACTTTTCTAAGCACTGAAAAGAATGTATTTCTTCATTTTTATATATAGAATGTTTAATTTCTAAATGTCGCTCACATGAGTAGAGAGGATTTCATGCAATTGTTGGATAATATTTCCCCACACACAACACACAAAGGCATAGGACAGTTATCATCCTCTTCAAATGAAAACCCGTATTTAATATGCTCTTCAAGTATTTCCTTTTCTTCTATGTAGTGTCTGTGTCACGCACCTTTTTACTATCTCCCCGTGTGGGTGTACTCGTAGCTACGGACACATGTTGAGAAGTACTTGGTGACAGGTCATAATCCACATCAAGTTTTGGTTTTTTAACTGTTCCTGTTTTCAACCACTGATCCATAACTGACATGCTTAATAATCACTGACAATCTTAACTGAAAATATGTTAAACATTAAATAAAAAAACTACTTGAAAACAACCATCACTAAAGACAACATGCTTACTTTTACTCAGTCAATAACTAAACTGATCAAACAGTATGGCTACAGATGTATTTATATGTTTGGGGAAGTTCTAGTAATGTTGGATTGTTCTGAAACTGTGTGTAATGATCAGTAGAAGAGCAGTTTGGGGAAGGTTTCATAGCCACGCCCTCACCAACCATCATTTGCTAATGTGATCTAATTTTGAAGTGTCTCTATTAACGGTGATTCAAACTTAACACTTATTTTTTTCATAACTGTTTTGCATTTTACTTTACTTGATTTTTTTGGCCATTACTCTTTATTTTTTGCATGCCCCTGAACAGCCCAGTACATACCTCTAGGGGTATGCGCACCACTGCTTGGGAATTGATGCTCTACATGATTAGATCCAGGTCATGCATCTTTGGCAGGAGTAACAGAAATGTGCTGTGTTCTTCGCACTGTATTCCTGCCAGGTGACACAAGATTTCCTTCACCATCTTGTTACTGATGATGTTCACTTTGATCTCTTGACTAAGGAGAGTCTACCAGACTTTGCATTGTAAAGTTACTTGTTGTCCTTTTAAACATTTTGGTGGTTTAAGATTATGTGCACAAAGTGTGCACTTCAGATTATGTGCACTTCAGGAAGTGGAACCTAACTCTTCTCTCCTTGAATGTGGCTCAGACTTAGTGACTTGCTTCAAACTATCAGAATAAAGTAGTGATGGGTGCGACTTTGAAGGTTATGTAGCTGCCATGTCATGAAGATGCTCAAGTAGCATCTAAGGAGGCCCATGTAATAAGGAACTAAGGCCTCCTGCCAACAGCCCTGTGAATGAGCAATCTTGGAAGTAGATTGTCCAGTCCTGGTCAAACCCTGGCACAATCCTGACCACAACCACATGGGAAAGGCTGAATTAGAACCTCTCAGCTAAGTCATTCCTGAATTCCTGGTCCATGGAAACTATGAGATAACATTTACTGCTAGAAGTCATTAAGTTCCGGGGTAATCTGTTATACAACTGTAACTGATAACCAATATAGCAATTAAGAAATGTACTTTGAGAGTTGGTACTTGACAGTACATAAATCTCCTGCTCATTAAAATTTTAATTCATTTATTCATCTATCAGTATAAACTCATATTTTTCTATTTTATTCAACTAGATATAATCCATTACCATGATTTATTTTGATGCTCAGACTGCTCTAGATTTGGTCAGTGGGAATCCTTTCAAGCTCGATTCTGTGTTCTTTAGACATGGCTCCTTCATTCTTTGAGCATTTCCTTGCTTTCTGGTACAACACAAAATTGCAGGCTCATCTCATACTTTTCAGTCTCAGCCTGAAATCAGCCTGATGGAGAGCCCTGATGAATTTTCCAGTCAAGTTCAGGCCACATGTGTGCTCACTGCTTTTGGGATGTTGTTGCTCCCAGGTACTCTGAGTGGACAGAGGTAGGGAACACATACACACACCTAGTCATCTGTCAAATATATACATTTACATCTATATTTAATTATATATTTTGAAAACCACAGGGTTTACTCTATTCTTTTCTTCTGCATACTTCCTTCTTCAGTGAGAAATCTGGCTCCTATCATCCTTAATAGATTTACTTATTTCTTTTCATATAACCAATTGTCCATTGCTGCCACTGCTGACCCCTCCTCCATTCATATTTCCTCTTTATTCTCCTTGGGATCTGATACTCTGCCCTTTGCTGTCCTCCCCTATCCGCTTTGTGGACACGTTCCTCACTCTTCTTGTGCTGACTCCCATTGCCATGTCAGTTCCCTTCGGGTGGACATATAGGGTCTGGCAAAAATAACACCACTTTTTAATTAATATTTACAAAATCATACGCATGTAATTCTATATAACATTATCATAACTACATTAACATAACTACTTACCAAGGGTGTTACTTTTATCAACCCTGTACTTCTTTCTACTTAGGCTCTCACACCCTATTTCAAGTTACACCTCCCCTCCCCTGTGTATATATCCTCCTCACTCAGGTGACAACGTGGACTGAACTGTCCCCCTATGTGGATACTCCTCTTTCTCTGCTTGGGATCTGACACCCTTCCCTAGACCTTCCCCACACTGGGTGCCCTCTCCACTCTGCTGACACTGCAGGTCAGTTTATGGCCCTATGGGGTGCCCTCCTTACCCTGCTAATACTCCAATGCCAGGGCAACCCTCTGGATGGATGCCTGTCCTGCTCTACACCACCTAATGGTTTCAGGTTGATTTGTTCAAGCAGGGACAAGGAAGAGGAAAAACTTTAAGAATATTCTTAACAGCATGCTTTGTAATATCCTCAAAATTGGAAATAACATCAAAGCAGAATGAATAATTTGTGGTATAGTACACAGTGGAATACTTCATAGTAATAAAAATGAACAAACCAGCCTAATTTAACTTATATGGATCTTAGATATAAGAAGCCAGACTCAAAAACTTCCAATTGTCTGATTCTGTATAAAGTTCAAAGACAGGCAAAATTAAACTCTAATGCAGTAAAACTAAACTCCAGCTATTTCCAACAAAGGAAATAGCCGAATTTATTGTACATCCATAAAGAACACTAGAGGGCATTTAAAATACTAAAAATAGCCTAAAAGTTATACATTAAAATGTAAACAATGACAGTCTTTGGTATAGGATTCTAATACTTTTTTCCTTATCTTTATTTTCTTACTTTTCTACAATGAATGTGGATTGCATGTGGAATTATAAAACAAATGTTAAAGGATACTTATAAAGGAACATGTAACTAAGGAGTACGGAAGAAAGGTGAAGGCCTATAAGAGAAATATCTGAAAGGCTGTTGTCAAAATGAGCTGAGACCAGTGAAAAACACCAAGAACAGTGAAAATTGTTTTATTTTGTGTTTTAGTTATAAAGGACAAAGAAGGGATAAGTTTACCATTTAGGATGCTAGGCAAATAGGCCACTGATATCATGTTATGGACTAAGAAAACAAGCAGGACTATTTTTATTTTGCTTCAGTTTGAACTCAATACAATTACAAGCAGAATGAAATGAGTAAAACTGAAGCCCAAGATCCTTCAGGAGTGGGTAAGAGAGCCCTTATCCATTCTGAATGTGTTTAAATCACATGGCCCAGGTGATTGCTCCTAGATATTCCAGGTGAGACTGCTGAGAAATTCTGGCAAACAGGTAATCTGAGAAATTCAGGCAAACAGGAAAGGTGTTGAAAGACAGGAAGTAAGCAAATGCTAATGCTGTGTTGATGTGCAAAGTAGGGAGGACAGATCCACCAACTAGACCAGTGAACTTCACATCCATTCCAGGCAAAATTCTGGCTGGATTTATTAAACCCATTCAGAAAAAAAAAAAGCCATGACCACTACATATCAAGTCATTAATAAGGCATCTTGGAAAGTCTCTCACAAAACAGAATAATCAGGTAGATCAGTTGAACATCATGGACAAAGAGTGCTGTTTAATGGGCTGAAGTAAATTATAGAGAGGGAAGTGTCCAGTGATGGCCTGTGGGTTTGGTTCTCAGTTTGGTCTTATTCAACATTTTTATAAATGACTTGGATGAGGACACAGATGTGCATATTTATCAAACCTGCAGTTGACACAGAGCTGAGAGGAATAGCTAATACGACAGATGACCGAATCAGGATCCAAAAAGGTCTTGACAGGCTGGAACTCTTGTGCCGAATCTAACAAGATGAAATTTAACAAGGGTAAAAGTAAGTCTAACACTTAAGTCCAGAAAATCAATACAAGACAGAGGAAGCTTGACTTGATGGCAATTCAAATGTAAAACACAGAGTTTTTAACTGACAGGAATCACAGTTTAGGTCAAAAGCTGGGAAGTTAGAAGGGAGCAAGGTTTAGCTTCTTAAATATTATTTTCCTTTTAGGTCAATATAAAGTTTTTAATAGATTTGAAAAACATATCAGGCTACTTCAGGAGGTGAATATGTCCTACTGGAGGTCATCAAGTCAAAGTTAGGTGACTACCCTGGATGCTGAAGAGAAAGAGACTAGAGGGTTTAATAAAAGAAATGACCCCTATAGTGCCAAGATTCTACCATCTACTTATGTATGAATATGATAAGTACATGTAATTACAATTTACAGAGTGAAAATAATCTCATTTCAAATGATTTGAAGTTAAGTCCCTGAAGATCTTCTGCATGGGGACTTCAAATTTAGGCTCTCTTTTTTTCTTTTACATTCCCCCATTCCATTATTGACAAAAGACTTTAAAAGACAACAGTACTTTCTTACTTCTCATGACTAATCTAAAAAAACTTTAAAGCTTGTTATTATGGAATATATGCTTTTTATAAATAAAATTAAACCTCTTTGATAACTATTAAAACTAAAAGCAAAGGCTCCTTTTCTGCTTTCCCCTAAAAAATATTCCCCAAACTCTCCTGGATGCCCTAGCCTCTAATGGCCCTCCTCCTCTGATTCCCTGAGGACTTAGTCTGTATATCATGATAGCTTTTATTATACACCATGTTTTCTTCCCCCAAAAACCAGAAGCTTCTAAAGGTAACATCTGTCTTTTACTTCTGTGTACCTCAATGTGCCCAATACAGGCATACTGTAGAAACAACATTTGATTAACACTTTAATATTTCTGAAATAAGAAATAGCAATATTGTTTAAGTGCTAGAAGTCTGACTTTTACTTCATATCTAGAATGGATATTGGTTGGTTTTGCCAAACTAGCATTCATTCAGGTGTACTGGGTAAAGAATGAGATCTAAGTCAGTTTCACAGTCCCATAGAGGAGGCTGGCATTGGGCATGTAACCCAATCTACACCAACGAGATGCCATCCATTTGAAGGTGAGAAGATACAAAGGGCTCTAGATACTGCAGCCATCTTGGGACCAAGGGAATGTACCAAGTATGGAACCAACACCCAAAAGAACAAACCTGGTGGACCCTGGTGACATCATTTAGCATGCCTAATAAGTATTATCATCACTCCATTTTTGATCTCAGAACTGTATGATTTCAAAGCCTTCCTTCTCTATCAAGCATACTACCTATTTAGACTCCCTAAGTAAATCTTTATGTACCCTTATGCATAAGGCAGTTGTCTCATCTGGCATGAGAGTCTGATGGAGGGGAGAGAATGAACTGGGCTCTTAGAATAAAAAGTATAAATATAAAAAGAAATACAAACATATATGCTAGTAGAATGTGAGTGATATACATGCAAATGCTGATGGCATGAAATGCTGAGAATGAAAAAGTGGCAGACGTTTGTGTGTGCAAGTTGGTAGAAAGGCAGCTTTACAAGAACAGGGCATCTGGGTCTACTCCTGCATTATCTGTCCACGGCAAACCTCTTGTGCCACTCCCTCTCACTCATTCCCAATGGCCATTTTTTAGTTCTTACAACCCAGTTCTTTCCTGTCTAAAAGCAATTATGCCATTGTCTGGATGCTCCTTCCCCAAATCCTCTCACGAATGGCTCTTTCCCCACACTTTCAATCTCTGTTCAAACGTCACCTCTTCAGAAACATCTTTCCAATCCAACCAAACTAAACAGAGCCTTGCTATTACCTCTTTTTTCCTTTAAAGTTCTTATCACCAACTGTTATTTACTTAAAATGTTTAGTTTATCTATTCTTCCCACTACTAGAATGTAAACTGCCTGAAAGCAGGGTTTGCCTTGAATACCTCTTTTTGTTTATACCCCAAATCTGGCCCAGAGCGGTAGGTAATTAATAATTAATATTTAATAGTTATTGACGAGAATGAATGGCACAAAGTGAGACGATAGTATGGGAGAAAAGGAGGCGTTGCACTCAGGCTGTCTCTAGGGAAGACGACAGGAAGGGGGCAGGAAAAGCCAGGTCGGCGAGAAGCTGCATGCATCCGCAGGAGCAGGGGGTCAGGATCAAGGCTCCAGGCTTCCCCTGGCCATGGGTGGAGTGGGCAGCTGGGTGGGCATTTAGTGACCAAATGCTGTGCTTCCCCTTCCCGGAAACCAAACTCGAGACTCTCTTCAGAATCCCTTAGGTCCCGTCCATGGACTTCATGCGGGAGTCTCCTACGAAATCGCTCGCCCACGGGCACTAAACTTACTGCCCGGGACCCGGCCGCGAGCAGGCAACTTGCGAGAAAAACGGCCACCTCCTGCCGGCCCCCACTACGGTTCCGACACCGGCCCCGCGTCCCGGCGCCCGCTCACCCGCCGGCTGACGCGCTTCTCCCCGTCCCCCGAACTGGGGCCCTCACTTACGCTTGTCTCCGGGCGATGAGCCGATGCATGGGGGTCGCCATCTTAGCGCGGCAGCGTTTCGGGAAACGGCAGGGTGGAGATGGGCGGGGACTTCGAACGCGGCGGACGCAGGCGTGGGTGGAGCTAGGCTTGCTTCGCTGGCGGGTGGGGCTGCCTTTTGGGCAAGCCGGTAAGCGGTGTGCTGGGGTTTCCGGTGTGGCTATCTGGTTTAGGGAAGGAGCGTGAAGCCCGTTGTTTGTCCTGAGCAGGGTGTTGAAGGTTGGTTATTTGTACAGTTAATCCCTGAACAGCTTGGGTTTGACCTGTGAAGGTCCACTCATACATTGATTTTTCCAGTATTTTTCCACTACTCACCAGCATCCACAGGCTTAGCGTCCGTGGAATTCAACTGATGTGGATAAAAATATTTTTGCTTTTCCAACCTCAATTTCCAAACAGGTCGAAAATACTGTTTTTGATCCACTGGTGGTTGAACCCGTGTATGTGAAGGGGCGACTGTAGAGTCAGAAGTTGTACACTGACAACGGATTCTCAGCTGCAGGGTCCGGCCTCCTAACCGCGTAGTCCAAGCGTTGACTGTTGTGCATGGAGAGACAGGAGAGAACATTCTCCACAAGGGAACTCTGTGTGTGTGTGTGTGTGTGTACACAATACACATATAGAAGGTGTCAAAAAATATACACACATTTTAAGAGGAAAAAAATGTATTAAAATTGTAATATTCAGTATATACCAATAACAAAAGATGAATATGTCGCATTTCTGCAGTTATAGGAGGTGCTCAAAGTGGTTACCATCAGTATCCAGATATTTCTGATTACAGTGAACTACTACTTGAGCAACGTTGACCAAAGCATCCATTTGTTTTGCTGCACCTGCTGTTTCAATTTCTTTCCCAAGTACAGCCAGTGTAGCTGGTTTCCTATGGTATTCCATATCCATTAAGGTCCTCCAAGGAGTGTTAAGTCAGGAGAGCATGGGGGAAACTCAGACAACGTTCTCGAATATCAAATACCACTTCAAAATGGTCTTGCACTCCTCAAACAACAACAGCTTACTCACCTGATTGGAGAATGGTCAAACTTCAATGTTTGCAGATCTAATAAACCAAATGATGTATTATTGACAAGGTTAAGTACTTTTCACATAATCATTGAAGACCATTGTGAATTATCTTTTCAAATTCTGTTTATTTTTCTATTAGATTTTTATCTTTTTAATATTGACTTGTATTAATAGAAACTTTTAATATTTCACATATAAACCCTTTGTTTTATATTTTACAAATATTTTTCCTATTTTGTCTGTAAGTCTTTTAACTTTGTGATCATTTACCCTATACATAGGCATTAAAGTGTTACATAGGCATTTTTAATAATCTTTTTCTTTATGGGTTCCTAGATTTGACTAATGCTTAGAATGGCCTTCTATGTACCAAGATTATTAAAATATTTTCTTGTATTTCACTGTAATTCTTTTCATTACAACTATGGTTATATTCTTAATCCTAATTTTTAGTTTTTGAAACATCATTTGCTAAATAATCTACCATTTTTTATTGATTTGAAATGCTACTCTCTCATATACTAAATATGCACAAATTTATTTGTTTGGTATTATATTTTCTTCCAAGATCTATTTGTGCCAGTATTTGAGTCATTATTTTAATTTCCATAGTTTTATAGGATTTTTTTTTTCTTTTTGGTATGTGGGTAGCTCCCTGACTGGGAATCGAACCCAGGCCGCAGCACTGACAGCGCCAACGCCGAAGCCTTAAGCCACTACACCACCAGGGAACTCCCTATAGGATACTTTGATCTCTGGTAAGGCAAGTCCTTCCTAATTAGTTTTTTTCTCTCAATTTTTTTATTGCTCCTAGGCATTTACTTTCCTAGAGGAGCTTTATTCTTAAGTTTTCAAGTTTCCCATAAAATAATATTAACATTTATTAGTCAGCTAATTTTAAAAGAAACTGCATTATAGCAGATGGGAAAAGGCAAGGCACAGAATGAAATATAACAAATTGAAAGGAGGAAGCAAGTGACATTATTTGTGATGATTTGGTTGCACACCTGGAAAGTCTACAGGAATTCATTAAAAACTTCCAGAGAGTTCAACATAGGGGGCACACACACAATATAATAACAACTTGGGAAGACCAAGCCAATGTAGCTGTTTCCCACTGAGGCCCATGGGTTTGAGGGACCCTCAGCTTTGTCCAGAGCCCAGGCTAAAGTTCAGATGCTAAGTTTTGTAAACCTTAATATGTAAAAGCTGAAAAAATTTAAAAACCCTTGTGAAAGCTGCAAGTAATTTATATCTGGCAAGAATAAAGACTACTAGTCTTTAAGCAGATTATTCCTTTGTTCTAGAAAAACCTCTCTCAAGTGTCTTCCAGTTATGTGTGATGTCTGAAAGAACTCAGGGAAGAGTGGATGTAAAAGGCACATATTGGAGGGAGAATTGCATCTCTTTGGACTGGGTTGCTTTTGGTCAGAATGTTTTCCTGCCCTGCCCCTGACCTGTTTAAGAGCACCGGTGGTTAGAAAGCTGAGCACAGAACAGGGCCTGCTTTGTGGGCAGGGAAGCTATGCAGTACACAGGGCCTGTGCTTAAAAGAGCCCCACACCTGGTTCATGCTCTGCTATGGCTGTGTTGAAATTCGTAAAGCTTTTGCACAGGAAGTCCTGCATTTTAATTTTGCATTTGGAGATATATATATATATATATATATATATATATAGCTGATACTGCTCCAGAAGTTGGTAAAGGTGTTTTCACAAGACACTGTGAGACTGAGCTCAGTGAAAATTAGCTCCACTAGGACCAGAAAAGGAGGGAGAAATGATCCTCTCATTTTTTCCTAGAATTTAGAAGCAGTCTTTTCTCTGAAGATTGGTAGCTATTGTCAAAAACAAAACAAAACAAAACAAAAAGTGGTTTTTTTTACTCTGGTGCAAAAGAAAACATGGGTTTTCCCTTCATGTGCCTTTGCATACAAGAAAAAAAAAAGAGTTCTCTTCGAGTCAGGTAAGAAATTTTGACTAACTTGGCTAATTAAGGAAGAGATTCAAAGCAGGGAGATCATTTGTTTTGTAAAGAGGGGACTGGGGGAAGGACATGTGGGCCTCTGGGTATTAGGCTCTGGTTCTCTTAACAAAAAAAAAGATGCTGTACACCCACCTCTGGGCATGGGGATGAGAGTGGTGCTGAAGCTGGAACAGAGTTAGAACTGCCTTCCTCAGTTCCTGCCGCTTTCTAAGAGGTCTTGAAATCTACACACTCAAAAGCTGCAGCAGGAGAGAAAGAAGTTGACATGCAGAGATGAGACAGAGAGAAAAAAACCTGCCTAGACCTGATTGTTGTCCCCTTTGATTCACTGAGTGATCATAGCTTCCCTTCAGTAAATCCCTCTTGTGATTAAGACAGTTCAAGTTGGGTTTTTGTTTTTTTGCCCCCAAAGAATGCTTGCAGGTAGGGTTTATTCCCATTTTATAAATAAAGGGATTGAGACTCAGATCCTGGATGTTGGAGCCAAGTTTACCCAGTTCTCTAAGTGCACTGAAGCTCTTACTACAAGTCTCTAGAAATGCCTTTGTTAAATATTTTATTCAAGGCCCACATCCCTGAACTTTTTCCCTCCCTTCCACTTCTCCCTCCCTTCCAGCCAGTTTTATTTTGAGATAATATAGAACCACTTCTTTTTATCCTTTAGGATTTAATTGTAAGGAACAAAAAAATAATACTTTGGCTAAATAAACAAAGAGTTTATTGGCAATTTTTTGCATAGCTCATAGCCCAGAAGGAGGAAATCCGCACCAGCCTTCAGAAAGTCTTGAGCCAGAAAAGTACAGATCTCAGTACTGAGACCCTGTGTGCTACTGCTTTGTGCCACTGAGTGATCAGGCCTGCACCTCCGCCACACGCATGTGTCTCATCTCAACACTAAAATCCCCTGCCAAGGGTTCATTTGGCTTCTTATGGACATGTGTCCATCCCTCTAGTCACAGGGAAAGTGACACCTTTTTTAGGTGATAATGACAGCTATAAGGAACTTGGGATCCCACAGTTAGCAGCCCACCAGAATGAGGAAGATGAGAGGAATACCTCATGGAAATGAATGGTGAGCAGTAAAAACAAAAGATGTACATTATGTCCCATAACAGGACCTTTCTACAAGATCTTTCCATACAAATTTGTCACACCTAGATATAGTGGGAAAGGTAACACAGCGTGCTGCAGAGGCGTACCAGTGGCAAAATGTTCTAGAAATGCCCTATAGTGAACACAAAGGAAACTGGCTGCAATGAGAACCTCCACTTCAGCTTGCTTTCTCTCTCCCTTTTCTGGTGAGGATGATGTGCTCTAGATCCAAACATTTTAGTTGCCAAGTCAGATATACTCATTAAAGTTCATATGAAATTCAGAATGAGGTTCTAGTATTTCTTCCAGACCAATCCCCATTCAGCAAACTTCTCTGTCTGCCCACCCTCTCCACCATTCCTTCCTTGTGGTGGGGTCTGAGGTTACAATGACTTTATTCCCATTTGAGTTTAATAGTCTTGGCCACCCCTTCACCTTTTTTATTTTTTTAACACAAGATAATTCATTTTCATTATGGAAAAACTTTTATTATAAAAATAGAGGTTTGGGGAGTTCCCTGGTGGTGTAGTGGCTAAGGCTTCGGAGCTGTCAACGCTGCGGCCTGGGTTCGATTCCCAGCCAGGGAACTACCCACATACTACAAAAAAAAAAAAAAAAAAAAAAAAAAAAAGAAGTTGTCCATTGTAGCAATGTAAAAAAAAAGAAAAAAAAATAGAGGTTAAGAAAACAATAATGCATGTTACCTTGCACAATCTACAGAAAGAGATTTTTGAGGTTCTCTTTTGGGAATGTAGGTATTTCTTATATCCATAACTGAATCTTAACTAATGGTAATACATTTTAAAATATCATTGATAATATCAGATCTTCAAATTTACCTGGTTGAATTGTTTGATAACAGTACTCGTCAACCTCCACATGAAGGGCTTTTTATCACTGGTAACTCCTGAATGGGCACTTTAATCCCCAGCATTTTTACATGAAGATACTTACAGCACTTGCAAGGTGAGTTTTAAATGTGAATGCTTTAGAAAGAAAGAAACAAAGAAAGAAGGACAGAGAGAGAGAGAGAGAGAGAAAGGAGAAAGAAGGAAGGAAGGAAAGAAAAGAAAGAGAAAGAAAGAAAAAAAGAGAAAAAGGACAAAAAAAAGTGGATTTATTAGTTAGGGCCAGTCATGTTGCAAGTGACAGACACCAAAAATCAAAGCAACTCTTGTAAAAACAGAGATTTAAGGGATGGATACCGGTAGGTCCAGAGCAAGGCAGCCCTATGCACCTTGGCCCAGAAACTGGGACGTGGTGCCTCTTACTAAGACACGCCAGTCTCTGCTTTCCTGAATGAATAGTCACCTCATTCCCTCAGATTTCTCTGCGGCTGGGAATGTGACCAATGGAACCTTAGGAGCACATCTTCACAATCCACAGCCTGTCAAAGACAAAAACCAAACAAATAAGCAAACTGGTTTTATTTAGGCATTTGCAACAGGGAGAGCACCCTCCACCCCACCTCCACCCCACCCCGGGTCTGAAGACCACAGCATCTCAGCAGGGTGGTTTTATCTGGAGACTTTTATTAAAGGAGGAAGTAGACAACCTCTACTGGGGGTAATTTTATAGTTGGAATTGTTTTTGTAACCAGGGGTCTCAGTCAGTCAGCTGAACAGGAAATGTTTGTGTCGAGCTCGTTTCACGGGGATAGACAGTTCACATAAGCATTTATGAGACATCACATAGAATTTGGAGAGTCTGTGTCTGGCCTTGTCATAGGCAAACAAAGGGGTCATCTGTGAGTTTTACCTAAGTCACATGAGGAAGAGTGGCTCTTTGTAGTAAGCATGAAAGGGAGGGGGGAATTCCTTAACCATTTCCGTTTTCCAAGAACTCGGGGCTTAGGTAAAGTTCAACATTGTTAAGACACAGAAGAAATAAAGTTACTCACCGGCTGCCAGAGACATGTCTCTGGGAAGACTGGCAAGTGCATGGTCACATGCTCATCTGCTTATGCTGTTTCAGTCCTGTTGGCCCAGTGGTGGGGAGGAGCTGTGAATGATTCCCCCTGGGTTATGCCCACTTCTATTGCCAGAGTGGTGAAGAGAAGGGGTACAGGACAGTTAAAGAAAATAGCTCCACAGGGGGCAAGCTGTCACAATTTAATTTCAATGGAACTAAATTTGAGAACTTTTCCTTGAAGCTGAAAACACAAACCTTTGTTCAAAATTAAATAGTAGCACGGTAATAATGATGCTTGTAAATCACCATGAATCCTTTTCTAGACCTTTAAGCGGTCCCAGGAATCTCACGTGATAGCCCATGTTTCCTCAGAAAAAAATTACTCCTCCCTCTTTCCAATCTTAACCCTAAAAGAGCAAATGTTAAGTTGCTTTAGTAATAGTGCAAATTATCATTCTTTTTTTGACAATGTTTTTTTTCAGGGTACGTGCCACGTGCCCATTCTACCTCAGGGCCGTCTTTGGCTTCCTGTGGGCTGGAGGTCACAGAACTTCCTGCTCCCACCACCTAAGAGCTTTAAGGCCTCAGGCGTATGAATCAATATGGTGAGACTACAGCCCATTGTTAGCGGATTCCAGGGAAATTTGATTCCTTGGACCAATTGGTGACCAAAGAAGCAAATACGGACTGAAGAATTTAGAGTCTAAGGAACACTTAAGAGTTTTGAAACCCTTTATTCTTGAAACCAATAGGATATTGGTTTCATAAATTATACATCAATTTAAGGAAAAGGGAGTTTTGAAACTTCTCACCTTTCGATTTCATGAGCACAATGGCAGATAAGGAAACAGAACCTATGTACCTCAACCTATAAAGCAGTGGTGTACAACCTTTTGGCTTCCTTGGGCCACATTGGAAGAATTATCTTGGTCCATACGTAATACACTAACACTAACGATAGCTGATGAGGTAATTTTCAAAATGTTTTAAGAACGTCTACGAATTTCTGTTGGTCATATTCAAAGTTGTCCTGGGCCACATGTGGCCCGTGGACCGTGGGTTGGACCAGCTTGCTATAAAGGCGCAGGATTCCAAATTTTGTAGTTAGTGGGATTTAATTTAATCACATGTTATTTAATCAGGCTGCTTTTGGTGAAATCTTTGTGGTTTCCTTTTTTTTTCCTTCTCTTTTTGCTGTTAATATTGAACCCAGACATCACCTAAGGCCTAGGGGCTTCAGTGCACTTATGAATTGGGTTAACTTGGCTCCCATACCAGGGTCTCGGGTAGTTCAAAGACCATTCTACATTTTTAGTGGTTGGATTCCTCACAGGTTGCCCTGTCTCTGTTTCTGCCCCAGGTCATACCTGTATATGAAGCTGCATCTGGTTGGCAGGTGCTCACAAGAAATCCCACCACATCAGACATTCCATGATCTTACTGAAGATTTATGGGCAGCAGTGGAAGGTGGTTACATTGTACATGACATGACAACACTCTCTCCGGCAATCAATGACTACCCATACTTCCTCTCAGACCAAGACCCCTCTGCCCCTTCAATTCCCACAGTCCTTACGTATCACCAGAAAGTAAGGTATAGTAAATGCCCTGCCACCACATATCCCCATATATAATGTTTATTTCAAAGCCCACGTAAGATTACCAGAATTCTTCAGCATTCTAGCATTCTGGGCCATAACATTTCCTGTTAGGACATTAAGACTGGGGTGTCTTTCTAGCTCATGATGACAGTGCTCTGAAACTGGGTGTTAGTGGCCCTGTATTCCCAGTTATGCTGGATCAACTGGGGTCTCTTACATGGGATTCGACATCAGAACTAAAAGTCTTCAGGTTTTATCTCTGTGTAGGGCTGGGCTTGAAGCATGCTCATTCTGAGCTGAGGGGCAGCCCGTCCCTGGATGGAGAGAATTCAGGACTATAGAGAAAGAAGTATATTAATAAAACTTGCCTCAAGAGATTTCACGCTTGCCTGAGTGTGTCTGTAATGCTCTCTGTGTTGGTTGTGCTTATTTCTCTAGTCCATGCCGATGGGCCTCTGTGTTAATGGCCCCAGAGTGACAGATGTTCAGTGTAGGTGCCCTCAGAGGGTCCCCGTGGGTCTCCCACTCCACAGCTCCCTGATGAAGGAGATCCCAGCTTCAGCTTGACCATTCCTTCTCCAGTGCTGCCTTTTTTTGCTGAATCCCCCATCCTAGCCAGCATCCTTCTTGGGTAGGGCCTGGTGAGACAGTCCAAGTTCAGCCACCTATTATTTCAGTGTGCAGTGGATCTAGGGAAAATACATACTGCCATGTTACACACCAGACTACTCTCCTCTTTTGGTCTTTCCTTATAGCCAGCTCGCTCCAGTTATCTTCTGCTTTGTTTATATTTGTTCCTCCTTTGTCAAATGGGGAGATTGGCAAGCAGGCTGTCTCAGCAGATGGCCAACTAAAGCACAGATGCAGGTCTCTCCTCCTTGCATGCATTTCTCTCCAGTTTTTACAAAAGCCTCCCTTCTCATTTGTCTTCCTTGTGGAGGGACAGCACCTTCCACCTGTCTCCTATAAGGAGGAGGAAATCTCTTCTCACCGCGAAGTAATCCTGCATACCGCACACCGTAAATCACCATCGCCCTTTCACTCCTCCCTACTTCTGCAGAGACTGGAAGGTAGCTGGGGTGGGGAGGAGGCTGGAAACCCCAGGCTGTTTCTTCCTACTTTTGCGGGGAGTTGGCTGCCTCCAATTACTGGCAATTTTCTGAAGGGTGTTGGTTAGTTAGCACTTTTTTGTTCTCACCTGTGAGCTCTAATCACTCATTCTGGGACAATGGGGAAAATCACATGCAATATCTCCATGGAGCAGTGGTTCTCAACCTTCCTAATGCCGCGACCCTTTAATACAGTTCCTCACATTGTGGTGACCCCCATACAATTATTTTCGTTGCTACTTTATAACTACAATGTTGCTACTGTTATGAATCGTCATGTAAATATCTGATATGTGTTTTCCAATGGTCTTAGGCGACCCCTGTGAAAGGGTCGTTCGACCCCCAAAGGGGTCACGACCCACCGGTTGAGAACCATTGCCTTAGAGCAACAAGAGTGACAACTATTTCTAATATTTCTTGAGCTACTGTTGTGTATCAGCCTATGTACTTTTTATATTAACTATCTTATTTAATTGTCACATTGATCCTAAGAGATAGGCCTGTCATTTCCCCTATTTTTCAGGTAAGGAAAATGAAGCATGGTGGAACTGGCATTCATGCCCAGGTTGCAGGGCTGCAGAGCTGTAAGCTGTCTTCTATACCCATTCACCTGTATGCACATGGGAAGCATTCTTGCCCAGTGTTTGTTAAGGGTATAGTCTTTTTTTTTTTTTTTTTTTTTTTTTTTTTTGGTTTGTTCCCTGAGTGGGAGTGGAACCCAGGTCATGGCGGTGAGAGCACTGAGACCTGGCCACTACACTACCAGGTGAATCCCCCCTTGAGGGTATATTCTTTGAAATAGAATTATTGCCACATTTCCCAAAATGCTTTTTAGAAGGATTGAACCAGATCATAATGTGCCTTACTTACACTTTAGCCAGTACTGAATAATGCAATTTGTTTTCTTTTTTCCAATATGTTATGAAAAACAGAATTTAATTATTGTTTTAATTAGCATTTAAAAAATTCCAAGTAAGGTTGAACATTGTATATTTGCCATTTGCATTTATTACTTTATTGAACTTTGTCTTCCAACCTTTGGTCCAATTTTTTTCTGATTAACTTTTGACAACTATGCATATATCAAGAATATTACCTCTTTGATGCCATATATATTAAGAATATTTCTTCCCAAATTGTCAAAGAACAAATTTTTTATTGTGAAAAAATAAACATAACATAAAATTTATCATTTTAACCATTTTAAGTGTATAATTGAGTGACATTAAATATATTCACAATGTTGTCCAACCATCACCATTATCCATTTCCAGAACTTTTTCATCATCCCAAAGAGAAACTTTACATCCATTAAAATATAACTCTGGATTCACCCTTTCCCTCAATCCATGTTAATCTCTATATTATGTTCTATGAATTTGCTTATTCTAGATATTTCGTATATGTGGAATCATACAATAGATGTCCTTTTGTGTCTAACTGCTCTTAACATAATGTTTTCGAGGTTTATTTATAACGTACCATGTATCAGAATTTCATCTATTTTTTATGAAGGAGTAATATTGCATTGTATGTGTATACCACATTTTATTTGTTCATTCACCCATTGATGGACACTTGGCTTGTTTCCCCATTTTGACTATTGGAAATAATGCTGCTATGAATATTTGTGTGCAAATATCTATTTTAATCTTTGTTTTCAGTTCCTTTAGGTATATACCTGTGTGTGGAATTGCTGGATCACATGGTAATTCTATTTTAACAATTTCAGGACAAAGCATAGTTTTTTAAAAGTTAAAAACATGTAAGTATGTATAATGAGGATGTGTAAATGATTTATTTAACTCATTAATGAGCACAGTAAAGCTAATTCAATGGAGAACTCAAAAGACTGAAGTAAAAGAAAGAATGCTGATATTAGATTGCTAAATCAAATACAAAACTTGCTTTTTAAAACAAATAACAAACATCTGCTGTGTCATTTATGGTAGAAAATAAAATTCCTATACCAGATTACTAAATAGGACATTCTCATGGTGAACACATTCCCTAACCAGCTTCTTTGGTTTTGTTTTGTTATTGTTCTACAGCACAATAAAAGCAAAATCTTTGGGAATGAATATCTTTTCTATCAGACAAAAATCATTTGCATCCCTTCTATACAAAAACCATTTGCAACTTAACAATCTTCTGTAAGTTAACATCTAATTTTATAGAGTCTGTGTCCTAATCAATAGAAAATAGCAAGTCAAGCAAAGCTACAGTTTCCTAAGGAATCATAGGGCCTTAGGTGGGCTTATTAGACAAGGTTTTAAAGAGCAAGCAGTAATTTTTTTGCCTTATCCATACATTTTGGGTAATTTTTAACTTTGTATTGATTGTGTTTCATTTAGTTTATGGTCTTTTTTACATTCATTTTTCTCTTTGCTTTTACTGTTTTTGTCTTTGGTGTTATACTTACAAATGTTCACTCTTGTGTGTGTTTCTAGAAATATATATATTCAAATTTATTTTCTGTAATTATATGGTTTTATTTTTTTTATTTGTAAACCTTTAAATATTTATCAAACTATATTCTTGCATATGATTTGAAGTAAGGATCTGAAGTTCTTTTTCCCAAATGGTTAGGTAGTGACCCAATATCATATCCTCTCTGAGTGGTTTGAAATGTCACGTATCGTATACTAAATTCTCATGCTTGGATTTGTTTCTGGACTGTTATTTCTGCTTGTCTCTTCTGGCACCAGTATTACAGCTGTAATTATTACTGCTTCATTACACTGTTCGCTCTTGCATATCTGATAGGATGGCTCTTCTACTAGCAACCACACCTTTAGTCAAGACAGCTACTCCTCACAGAGGAGGGACAAGTGGCCAGCCTTGATTCACAAATAGCAGCTACTCTTAAAGTTGCAGTAAAACTGTATTGCATGCTTTAGGAAATTCCATTGAAAATCCTAGAGGAAGACAGTTACCTAGGAAACCTGAATGTACATGCTGAGTGGGGGCGAGGGGGTGGGGGAGGGGGATTGAAAGGGATTGAACTTCCTTTCAATCATGTGACTATAATTTCTGTTCATTTACGTGAAGATGCCAGGTTGTCACTGTGTCCCCCCAACCTCGGAAGGGGATTTTACATTTAGAGAAGAAGCCCTAAGAAAGAACATTAGAAAGAAGCCCTAAGGGCGGCATTTTTGACACTCCACTGGCATTCTGAAGGACTGGAGGAGATCTTTTAGTGCAGCTCGGGCATTCCTGGGCCCCTGGATCCCCTCTCACTTAGGGGTAGGACAGACATGCCGAAGATGAATGTGCTTCTCCTTCCGGACTACTCACAATGTGTGCTGATACCACTGGGATTAAAAAAAGATAGCCTGAGCTCTGCTCGCTGGGGCTGGCTATTGAACCCAGTAAGTGTGTTCAGCTGGAATCTTGAGGGTCACTTCTCTCTTTTTCAAAAATAAATGTTTGCCTTTAGTGGAAATGGCACAAAATAAATCCATATTTAATAGACTAAGTAGTATTCTTAAAGGGCCAGTAACCCAGTCTTGAAAAATGACTTATTAACCACATTTCTACCTCTGCTGAGCACATTCGACCCTCTGTATCCAGGGGCTCTGCATCCATGGATTCAACCACCCAGATCAAAAATATGTTTTTTTTAAAAAGTTACATGTTGCTGACATATGCTATGTAGTTAGGGCTGCAATGGTTGAGTCTGTACTGAACAGTTGAGTCTGTACTGAACAATGTACAGCCTTTTTTTCTTGTCATTATTTCCTAAATAATACAGTGTACAACTATTTACATAGCATTTACATTGTATTAGATATTGTAAGTAACCTAGAGATGATTTAAAGTATATTGGAGCATATGCTGTAGCTTATATGCAAATACTATACCATTTTATGTAAGGGACTTTAGATCTATGAATTTAGGTATCTGCGGGGGTCTTGGAACTAATTTCTCTTGAATACTAAGGGGTGACTGTACCTCATTCTTTCAAAGCATTTTAAAAATACATAAAACTCTTACCATGCTTTTTGTTTAAAAAATTTTCATAATGGAAGTTTCTTTTAGTCAGCTTTTCCAGGCTTGTCTTTATCTTGCTTGGAAGAGAAACTCTGATGCTTCCAGTGAGCTTAAATCACTTCTCTTGTTTCAGCCTGCTGCCTTTTGCCATAGGGATGGATTCCTGTGCCATTGCCAGGAAAATACGTTAGTCACTCTCCTCTGAGTTAGGGCTTGCATTGCTGGCATTCAAGTGTCAAACTGTAATTGCCTGTGATATATTTAGATTTTTCACTCATATTGCATTTGAACATTGACTACATGTCAAGAAAATAAATGGTTCTCCTTTGGTTGCGAAGCAATGTGTGGGCAGAATGCCACATGAACTTGTTCATAGTAACACTGATTCTTCATCAAATTACAAATAGTCACACTCCAAATTCCTCTTTAATCAGGAAAAGTGAATTATTATCAGGGGCCATTTAAAAATCGTTGTCTTTGAGTCTTAGAGCATGAAGTAAAGGCACTCTGTCCTGAGAAAAATGAGCTGTTTTCCGTAGAAGGGAAACCAGCACAGGATACACTGAGTTCTGATGAATTTGATAGTTAAAACAAAAGATGGTAAAGAAAGCTTTGTAAATTGTAGACCTGAGATGGCAACTGCTACTCTGGCAGGAATAGCTCCCTGGGGGTGGGGGTCCCGCTACACTTTGGAACAGGACAAGACAGAGCAGAGCTGGCCCGAGCAGGTCAGAGTCATTGTTTCTGCTCTCAATAGACCAGAGCAACAGGCAGGACTTTGGGAGTGGAGTTCGAATGTCAGCTGCTAGCGGTGGAAAAAGGCTGAGTTTGGAGTTGTTTGAAGACAGGGTGGAGCTGGTGGATAAGGAGGTTGTGAGTCAGGCCAGGAAAATTTTGGTGATCAAGGGACAGATGAAGAGGTTAAATATTTATGATCATACCAACTTATGTGGTCTGGAGAAATCTGTTTGAAATTTATCCAGCATTTTAAGATTGTAAGGAGGGAAAGGGCTGGGACTGACAATGATACTGCAGGCCTTACGTATAAGTGTAATCAACATGAATAAAGGTTAAAAGTAGGGCTTTGGAGAAAGACCTGAGAATGAGATCACAATGCTACTATGTAAGGTGACAGTTTAATGGAGTGAGAAAGGACACTAGGATGTAGGCAATTTGGAGTTAGAAGTGAACCGTAATAGTAGTTTTTGTATCAGAAGATCATTATGATTAGAAAAATGATTGAGAGGAAAAAGGGGGAGTCTAAATTGTGTTCTACTACTCCTTAACCAGTAGTTCTTACACTTATACTTGTATTTCTGATTAAATGAAGTTAAAGAGGTTTTTCTACAGGACTTCTCAGAGCCTTTATCATAGTAATATTAACCTATTAATATCTCATGGCAGACTCCTGGGAAACAGTTTGGGAAGGCTGGTTTAACCTAATGTTAAAAAAGATGCAACCGGGAATTCCCTGATGGTGTAGTGGCTTAAGGCTTCGGCGTTGGCGCTGTGAGCGCTGCGGCCTGGGTTCGTTTCCCAGCCAGGGAGCTACCCACATACCAAAAAAAGCATTAAAAAAAAAAAAAAAA